>SNQJ01S0020919.1:32199-44541 GCA_010110895.2 Picea sitchensis
TAAACATATAGTGATGAGAAAGGACGTTGTATACCTTGGAGTGATCAGATGAAGTGATAATATGAGTCTAAATATAGGTGATGAAGGGTATAATAATGGCAAAAAGTATGGGCAAAAAGGTACAATATGTGGTCCCAACAACATTGTTGGCTGACACGAAGATCTCGTCCTTGGTGAAGCCACCTGTTTTTGTATGGCTGCAGGTGTAGAGTTCTCGACAATCCCAAATGTTTGACAACCTCTATTGAGATGAGGTTTTTCTGGCTTTCGCTATCAACAATAAAATGAAGTGGGGTCCCCTTCACCCACATTTGTGACTGAGAATGTGCTCCCCCTCTTCAGGATTTGTCGATTCTTCTGGTTGAATTGTTGTGGCCATGAAAGTAGTAGTGGGGTCTACGTCGTTGATTTGTCTTCTCTTATTATTTTTGGAATCAGGGTTCGACTCATTTTCTTTGATATCGACCACCAATGATTCTTTTGAGCGACATTCATTAGTGTTGTGCCACAAGATTTTGTGGAAATCGCACCACTTTCCAATGTCCTTCTTCATCTTTTTGTTACCCTTATTTTCCTGTGGCTTGGATTGGTTTTATGGAGGCTAGTTGTTAGGGTCGTCTTTGCCATACTTTGGTTGTTTCATATTTGCAGACCTGAACTCCCGTTTGTTTTGGTGCCTAAATTTCTGCTCTATTTTGATAGCATATCGATAGGCATCTCCCAGTGATGAGATGACCAGAAAATCTATTTCAGTTTGGATGTGCCTATGCAGAGCCCCATGGTATTTCAGAACCAGATGCCTCTCAGAGTCTTTGATACCCATCTTGGTGCACAAGGTATGGAAATTATTTGTGAACTCCGACACTATTTTTCCCCTCTCTTGCTGCAGTGTAGTCCATCTCATGTACTGGTCATCATAGTTACCAACAAGGTAATATTATTCATTGACCACATACACAAAAAAGTCCCAAGTGGGCACAACCCCATATATTCTAGACTCCTCTATGGATATTTTCTCCCAGTAAATTTTCCACTAATGTTTGACATGGGGGAGAGCCTTAAGGAGTGGGAAGGTGATCTTTTCCCTATTGGAAAAATTGTAAACAGAGAAATAACCTTCTAACATATTTAACCTTTTTTCAAGGGCATCTGCATCTATCTGACCTTCAAATACAGGAATATCAAAATTAGCGTGTACCTTGAAAGGAGAGGTGCCTACAAAGTGGCCTCTTGATGAATACACTCCTACTATTATTGACAGGCGTTCAAGGATGTGGGAAATTTCTCCATCATTTCGTCCGTCTCTCGCATGAGAGCTTCCTCAAGCAATAGATTAATGGAATCTTCTGCTCTATCATCTTTATTTTCTTCTGTCATGGAGGATTTATTGGGTTTTTTAGAGTAATTTTCCTCAAGAGAGACAAGCTTGAGACCCAACTTTTTATACTCAGACCTTATCGGCGACATGCATTGAAAAACAATCAAGAGCCTGCTCTGATAACATTGATCCAGATTATTTTCAGCACGAAATGGGAGAAAAGATATAATAAAGAAATGTATAGAGATATATAATATATACAATAATATAACAAAGATATATCATATATATAACTATAAATAAAGAGATACAGTAATACACAATTTCTATTAATGAGCGAAATGTACAAAACTATAGAAATACAGAGTAAAAGACTCGCTAGAATGGCGACAGCTTATCTCTAAGAAGAGATGTGACGGTTATGCTAATTTGCAAGAAGATGATGCTACAATGAGGCTCCAAAGGCCTTTTAAACATAAAGAAAATCCAAAACCGTAACCCCGGAAGATGAAGATCCAATAGTTTTGTGGACCTCGTTTTGGGTAGTTTGGTGTATCAACTTCTCGGGGGCGTAACTTTGTCATACGATCTTCGTTTGGGGCGCACGATAGTTCGTTGGAAAGGTATTGACGAGAATATTCATTTAGGGGGATTAACCAAAGACTATGGCCATTATTGAGATTCTTGGTCGTGAAAAGGCATCTTTTAGGGCCTCAAAATGGCCCCGGAAGTTTAGGACCCAAAAAATTGCTAAAAATAGTAAACTTTCAACAAACCATTTTGATCCAGTTGGAATAGGTGGGTGGCCACCAATATCCACCCGGATTTTTTGTGTCTGGGCATTGAGGGGGAAGTATCGGAATAGATGTCCATGAGCATGGCATTTTCGTCACCGGAAGGGTATGTGTTCGTAGTCTATGGTATGGATCCAATATTCATCCTGATATTCCATGGTGACTGAGCCTGGAAAGGCTTTGAATATGTTCATGTAAACACATATCTTGACATAGGAGGTATATCTCCTTTGTTTTGTTGCCTCTAAGGATTTCACATATTTTCCTAGGGTGTTTCCTATACCCATTAAGATTTATTCAATCCAGAACTCTTGGGGAAGGGAGTAGAGGCAAATAAAAAATGGTGCAAAAGAGAAATCCTCTTTTTCTAGGCTTAAGTGATCTTTTCAAAATTGGAGATATAGCCTTGCGAAATTGAAAATATATGGGCCATTTTCAAAGATGTGATCTTTGTCTTCCAGATTGTAAAAAATAATCGTGAAGAAGCCTTTTGAGATGAGATGGAGATCATACTCCCCTTGTGGATTCCATCAGGTTTTAATCAAGTGCACTAGATCTCTTTGAAAGGGCCATAACCCCAAATTTTTTTTGGTTAGAGCATGATCTTTCATAAACTCGATGTGTACCCTGACTCTTATGGAATTTATCACATCTATTGGTGCCTTAGTTGCTTGAGGGATACATTTCCCTAGTTCCCACATGTGAGTTTCATTTGGATGAGACGTTTTCGCTTCCACCTCCATATTTTTTCCAGATCTCTATTCATTCTGCAGGATTTTCCCATGAAGATGAGGCCGTGACTCAAATGGATGCCTCCTGGCCCTAACTCATGCCTTCTCATTCGCGGCTACATTCTGATATGAGGGGTTTTTCAACCCACCCTCTGTGGCCATTCAACTCGATCATTTGTTTTGTTGTATCTGAAACCTACACTTGCGCTCGAAGAGAAACGTCTGAAATTTGTAGGGTTAGGTGCATGTGATCATGCTAACCCTAGCTTTGCCTCCCTTGTGCTCGAAAAAAATTGTTCTAAATGAGTTTCACTTGTAATTTTTCATGCAATTCATATGAAGACTTAGATAGTTGTGCTTGTAAAAAAAATAGCAATTTGAATTAGTTCTATTCAGAATTTGTCTTCTTATTTTGCAATTTTTTTTTTTGTTGTTATATAGTTAGTTTCATTCATACTCATTATTTTTTTTTGTTGTGCAATGCTCTTTCAATTATAATGATATTGTCTTTTTAAGATCTGTAAATTTTGTTTATCCCATTCTATAGATTCTCCTAAATTCAATACTAGGATTTGTAAAAAAACATTGAATTGCTTAATTCCAAAACTTGCAAAAGTTAAAATCTGATGTACATTTCCTCTTACCATATGAGATGCATTTAAATCATCCACACAATATTATTTTGTGAATTTTATGACTAGTATCCATAGTTTATCTAGGATGTTTTTGAGGATGCCATTTAAACAGTGCATATTTTTGTTTTAAGATAATATAAGAGTATCTATTTTTAATACAAATTTTCATACCAAAAAGTAAAACTTAACCAAATATGATGGAATGTTTTTTTTATAATTCAATTTTTTTAAGATAACTTTGATATATGAAATCATTAGCTAAATAGCTTGATATACTATTAAATATAAAATTATTATCTAAAATTGTAAAACTTAACCAAATATGATGATGGAATGTTTTTTTTATAATTCAATTTTTTTAAGATAACTTTGATATATGAAATCATTAGCTAAATAGCTTGATGTACTATTAAATATAAAATTATTATCTAAAATTGTCAATGATTATTTTTTATGCCTATCAAAACATATTATTTCTTTCTTCGTACAAAATAGAGAATATATTTTTTTATAATTTATATAAATTAATAATAATACAAAAGAATAGTTATACAATTTATACATTTTAATAATAATATTCTTAATTGTTATAAAACTTTTTTGATATAAAGTGCGTAGACAATTTTGAAATGTCTAATTTTCTGAGTAAACACTCCATAGAAACCATTCATCTTTCAAATAATACAATATTACATAAAATTATAGTATTATTATATTCTATCTCTCAATAAGGTAAGCATTAATCATTTTGATATTATAGTATTATTATATTCTATCTCTCAATAAAGGAAGCATTAATCATTTTGATATTATTATTATTGAAATGAAAAAATCATTAAATTTATAAAACTCATCCAAAATGGCCGTTTCCAAAGATATTCATAGTACAATGATCTTACCCTTTGTACAATGATTTTATAATTTTCTAGGATTATTGTGGGATTTATAAAACTCATCCAAAATGGCCGTTCCCAAAGGGATTCATAGTACAATGATCTTACCCTTTGTACAATGATCTTACTTTGGGATTCATAGTGGAGTAATCTTATGATGGTCTATGATTACGGTGGATTTCTCAAAAATACAATGCTCCATAACTAAAAATGTACAAGTTGCTCAACAATATAAATTATTATTAATAAAACGAATAGGCCACAGAATAATAAAACTAATCCAAAATCTCAAAAGCGATTAATAGTACAACAATGTTGAAGATTACGCATTGCAAGGTACAAGGTTCTCCCGAAAGGGTTGAAGCGTTTCGACCATCTTCATAAATTGTTAGCAGGAATACTTATACATTGTTAGTAGGAATATTTAACTACAAAGTATTTTTTTTGAAAAGGTGATGGAGATCATCACCAAACTCTATTTGTCTATTTATGGGTTCTCATTTTGAAGATCAGCTGATAAACATCATCGTTCCAACGTCCTTCAATTTGGTATCAATTTGGTAGAATACAGTAGCACCTAAACAAAGAAGTTATGAATAAAATTTAAATTGCTTATCTAGAGCTCTGCAGACTGCTAGACCATGAATACTGGACAACCACTCCTGAATTTTTTTGTATTGAATGGCTACTTGAGTCATTAGACTGAAAATTAATGTTCGTACTTGTTCTGTCAGCAAATTTCAGGCTGGATTTATCATATGCAAGGAGTTCCAATTCCTGCACAACCTCAACCATGGTAGGCCTAGCGTCTCTGTCAGATGCTAAACATCTGAATGCAAGTTCAGCAACTCTGTGAATAGCTTCTTTGACCTTCAAGTCTTTGTCAACTTCTAGAAATGGATCAATGATTTCATCAATGCAGCCTCTTCCAATTTTTTCAACTGCGAGGAATGCTAGGTTGATCTCGCTCTCCTTACGGGAGAAATCCACTACTTTCAGGGCAGTTATGATCTCGACCAACACCACCCCAAAGCTATAAACATCGCTCTTATCAGTGAGGTGGAAACTCTCATGATACTGCGGATCTAGATAACCGGGAGTCCCCTGAGGTGCAGTAGAAATGTGAGAGGCTTCTGCTAGAAATAGCCTCGACAGACCGAAATCTGCAACCTTGGCATTGAAATCAGAATCAAGCAGAATGTTGCTTGATTTTACGTCTCTGTGACAAATTGGAGGATTTAGGGCCGAATGAAGGTAAGCAAGAGCGTGGGCAGTGTCTGCCGCTACTGTTACTCTTGTCCTCCATGAAAGACCTTCACCTCTTTCCTTCTGTAAATGCTGAGAAAGTGTGCCATTGGGCATAAATTCATAGACAAGAATGGGTTCTCCTTTGTCAAGACAGCAGCCTAATAGTCTAACCAGATTTGGGTGATCTACAAAGGACAGAAGCCTGATTTCGTTCAGTACCTGTTCCATTCCTTGGGTATCTCTATGTCTTATCTTCTTCACTGCAACAACACTTTTGCCGGGAAGCTTTCCTGCATAAACTGTTCCGAAACCTCCTGTACCCAGTCGCTTTTTTTCGGAGAAGCCATTTGTGGCTCTTTCCATTTCTCTGTAAGTATAAACTGGAATACTTAGTGGACCGTCAGGGGCAGACGACAACCGTTTTGTGCTTCTCCTCGTCCTGAATGCGCAATGGGACTTTTGGTAACACCAGTAGAAAAGGACGATTCCTACTACCGTAGCGATTCCTGCAACGACCACTGAAGATAAAACCAGAGAAAATCAAACAAAAGGAACGAAAGCTCGTTTTTAACACACTTATATTACAGTAAAATCAAAGCTAAAGACAGTACAGAATCCCTTACAGATTTCACAAACTAAGAACGGAGATCGATGACATATGAAACTGAAATATTAATTATCATATGCTATGAAAAAACGACAAAATAGTAAAGTTTGAGAAGGGGGTTGATGCCCTTTCTTAGCAGTAGTAGTGCAGAGTTTGAAGAGGCTAAGCCTAAGGATTATCATCACACTTTTGATATCCTTTCCCATTGTCTTGCTGCTTAGGTTTATCACCACCCAGAATGGGATGGATGGAGGAGCTCCATATATGAAGTCTAATCATATTGCTACATAGGAGACACTAGGTTCAACTGGAGAAACCTTAGAAAATTCCAAGTGGAAAACTTCCTTCCACATCAAATCAAACTTCTACTATGAGTAGTGAAGCTTGTCCCATATGGATACTTGCTCCTCAACTATTTGAGCAATGAAGAACCCATTGAGTCATTAGAGGTTACTTAGTTTGGCAATTTTGGTGCCCTGATTTGAGAGAAACCAAGGTCATAAATCTAGTGTTTATATTTGGCCTCCACATTATCCTTAAGGAGCTATTAAATCTAGTGTTTATATTGGCCTCCACATTATCCTTAAGGAGTTATTGTCATTTTCATTTGACCTTTTTCTCCTTGTCCTCAATTTCTTATTTGGTCTCCTCAGTAAATTATAGTTGATAAGCAATAGCACGATGAATAACATATTTCTAAGACCTGGTGGCTTAAGGAGGAAACTATCTTAGAGGCAGAAGATTATGGATGGAGGGAAAACACTTACAAGAGCCTCTACGGCTATGGGAAATGATAGAGAGGGAAGAGCCTATTTTCATGATGGAATGACGAGGGGGACTAGGGAGATCCACATACCATTGCCACGGTAAAGAACCACGAAAGAAGTGTTGAAGCCATACAAAATAAGGCGACAAACCATGTCACCGAGCCAACACAAGGAAGGGATAGTTTGAGAGTGAGGAGCCTAATAGAGAAAGGGATGAGACTATAAGACGTTGTTACCTAGAGATCCAAACTGCAATTCCTGGGAGACTAAGGTGGGGCTACGACCAACAACAAATAGTATAAAACTAGTGAAAATCGTGGCAGCAACAAAGATTCTTTACCATGTAGGGATGCCGAAAGAGATGACCCCCGAGACCAGAAGGGATCAAGGAAGACCAAAGTCAAACTATTTAGATTACCCACTAGAGATTTAATGAGAGCACCAACAAACCATGACACCAAAAGGTGGAGAAAATTGAATCCGAACAACAAAATAACCAAATAGTTGTAGAGCATGGTAAACGCACTAAGGTCAATCTAGCGCTTAAGGAAGTTGAATCCTAGAGAATCCAAGACTCCAGCAAGTCATGGATGGCCATTTAATTCAAATCTCCTTAGAACCATTTCATCATCATCATTATTCATAATGAAAACAAAAGAAATCCTTCCCACACAAAGAGTCATAGAGAAGCCACCCAAATCCTCACAAAGAACCATTACTCGCTTGTACCACCCTAGTACTATATGGAGGAAAGAAATGAGGGTGAGGGAATATATATCATGCCTACGCCCTTCATGTGGCAAAGGAATTCACACCATGTTGGCACCCAATCTGAGGGGTTGTTTTCAAACTCATTTAGCCTTAGGTAATCTGAGTGAAGTTGGTCATGCTTCAGATAATCCCAAGGTGTTATGAGGTCCTAGTGGATAGAGTAGACCCCTTTGTTTGCAATTCAATCTATTAAGCTATCGAGCTTACTATGAACATGAGAGCGAGTGATGATAGACAATTTTCTTAACAAAGAAGAGATGTGTGATAACCTAGAGCATAGTCGTTAATTGAGAGACACCTTATCTGTGTTGGAGCCATAAAGGAGCCTAGTAAGGACTTGAACGATGATGGTTGAATCTCCTTCCACCGTCAAACTTTGGAATCCTAAGTCTATAGTTAGAGATAGACCCTTGATTATCCCATCAATTTCAATAGCATTATCGATTCTTCTACCCAAATGAATGTCATGTTAGGAAATTTTGACACTTGGGAGTTAGTTAAGATCAAATTGGTCTAATGTGTCATTAGGTTAAAGTATTTTTCTTAGTGTGTTTCTTTAGTATGCATTAGTATGCATTTGTAATACGATGGTCATGATATGTTCCAAACATAGAGTGATATAACGGCTCATATTTTCCTCGATCTTAATTGCTACATTTATCAGTGGCTTCACACCCGATTGGTCCATGATCTCTATTTAAAGAGAAATGAGAGTTGTTTGTTGATGATCGATTGTAAGAAAATCTATGTAATATTTTTTATTTTTCATTAATAAATTGCCTCAAGTGGCCACATTGGTTGGGGCCATGGATGTTTCCCCATAGGGGTTTGACCATGTAAGAACATCAGTGTGTTGATCTTTGATCTGGTTGTCTGAGTGGTTAATGAAAGTTTGCATCCTCTATTGGAATACATGTGTTGTTGAGCATGGTATCAAAGTGCATTTGAATACCCATTCCTATTGCAAATCAATATCTTGAAGCCGTGTTGCCACATTTATGGTTCCTTCCATTTTCTTATATTTTTTGGATGAGAAGACTGCTCCATTGCATCTAGAGCGCTAGTTTCAATTAAGAGTTCTTTGTTTCACTCGAAAAGGTTTATGTTTTCCCAAGATACTACCATTTCATTCAAATCTGGAGGTATAAATCTTGAATATGCCATTTTAAAATTTTTATTACAAAGATAATATTTTGGTTTTCTGTTTTTGTTTATGGGTTTCTACTCTTTTCATTTTGCGTATTCTCTTTTCCTTACGCTTTGTGTGTTCTCAAAAAGTCAGAAATAGAGCGGAAAGTGATTTCTTGTCTATGTGTTCTCTTTGTAGTGCACTATGTGCGATCTTGGTAAATCAGGAAGAGAGAAAAAAACTTGCATTTTCTGGGTAAGCTAACTAAGATATAAGCCCTTGTTGTTGAAGTGAATTTTTTTTTGAATGAATGCATGGAAATAAACTTTTATTAAGAACACAGTCCAAGGTTGTCTTCAACATCAACGACAACAACAACAAAAAGCTTCCTTAAGATTATAATGTGTTTTGAACTAGCTCACTTGGTTAAAAGTTGTTTTATTAAGTAAGAGGTCTTTAGTTCAAGTATTATTTTTTAAATTTCATGCATTCATTGTAAAGTGCATTTCACTTAATTATAAAAGTGAATCACTTTCATTTATAAAGAAACTTAAGTGATTCTCACTTGTTCTATAAAAATGGGTCACTTCATAAGTAATTTGTTTAAAAATGAGCTTATATGTAAAATTAGAAAGGAGGAGCATCACCACGTGGACCAACTTCTACTTGCCACGTGGCTCTTTGGTTACTATTTATGTCTTTCTTCAAAAAGGAATAACTTTCACATCCAAAGTCCATTTTCAGTGTCGTTGTTTTTGGAACATCCTATTTTTTTTAGAGCTTTCCATTCAGATCATTAGTTTCATTCTTTAAACCCATATTCTCTACATATTTTAAAATGGATTCTCCCTGCGATATTTTCCTTACCAACACCAACTACTTCTCACAGAAATCCCATATGGAGGATGGACTAAGAAGTAAAGGATTGTACCAGATTACCTTGGGGAAATAAATAAAACTCATTGATGATGAAAATAAATTAAAATGGGATAATAAGAGTGACAACACGTGGATTAATCAGAATGTCCATCTCTCCTAATTTAAGGTTTCACCTTCAAGGAATCGATGTCCCCAACAAAGCTTTAGAAAAGATGCATGTTGTGTTTGGTAAACACAATATTATTCGAGCCCATCAGTTAGAAAATTAGTGAATGAATTTAAGTCCCAATGATTTTTCTTTCATTGAAAATTATTTATCTAAGTTCAAAATACTTAGACTTTTATGTATAGACTGCAAACTAGATTTAAAGGAAGATTGATGCATATATGTTATTCTTGCCAAGCTTGGTAGTGCATACTTTGTTTTTGTATCTACCTTTTATGCCACCAGAGAAGCTTTAAGGAGTGCTTATAAACAACCCTCTCTTGAGTATTTTTGTGATGCTTTGATTCGAGAGCAAGATAAGCTTGTGCAACTTGCATTGATCAACATTCTAGGTACATCCAAAAACTCCTTAGTGGTCTAGCAGAAAGATAAATCCAAGAATCCCAATAAACACCATCCTTTCCACAACAACAAGAAAGACAAGGGTCCCAAACCCTCTCTTCTAGCTTCTAGTCCTAATGGTGACAAAGGAGCAAAATCCAAAAGTAAGAAGTTTGACAAACGTTGCAACATTTGTCGGAAAGATGGTCATGTGGAGAGTAAATTTTTTTAAAATATGGAATCCTTAGAATAAACAATGAAGAAGCACAACATCAGTATTGATTCTTCTTCTTCTTCATCTTCTTCTCATGGACATGCACTTTTTGTTTTTGGTTTCTTCTTCAATGCAACTTCTAGTTCTTCTTCTAATGAGTGGCTTATTGATTTTGGAGCATCTTATCATATGGGTAAGGATAAAGCCATATTTTTTTCTTTGAGTGAATGTAATACCAAGAAATATTTGTTGGCGATGATAGATATCTAAGTGTTGTAGGGTTTGGAACAGTTCAGGTAGATAATGGTCATTTCAATGATGTATTATGTGTTCCAAGTCTTTCCTACAACCTTCTATCAGTGTATCAGATAACTCATTCAAGTCTAGGTAAAATCATAGAGTTTTGACCTCACCAAGTTGTAATCAAGGATCTAAAATATTATAAGCATGTCCTCGCAACTAGAATTGTTGATGATATTACTAAGTTGTACAAGTTTGTCAACTTTGGGTCATCATCATTTCCATCAATTTTTGTTGCTCATAGTGACGACTTGAATTTTTTTTGGCATGTACGGTTTGATAATATAAACTATCTCTCATTGCAAAAACTATGTAATCAACACATGGCGATTGGTCTTCCTCTTATTTCTTGTAGAGATGGTGTTTGTGTCGGCTATGTTATTGACAAACATCATTGGGATATTTCTAACAAACATGCATCTTGGCACGCCTCAACCCCTTTGCATCCTATTCATAGTGATTTGTGTGGTCCTCTTTCTTCTCCTTCTTTCTCTTGGGAAATTATTTCTTAACTCCATTGATGACTTCTCCAAATGCACTTGGGTTTACTTAAAACTTGAGAGTGAAGTTTTTGATAATTTTTTGGCCTACAAGACCCTTAGAGAAAAAAATATAGACATCAAGTTCAAAGGTCAAGAACAAGTAATGGAGGTGAATATGTGGAAAATAAATTTAGAAGTTACTACATTGTCGAGGGAATTTAGATGCAACATACTATTCCATATACACCACAAAAAAATGGTGTTGCAGAAAGAAACAATCACACATTAAAGGAAATGGCTAATTGTATGATCCAATTCAAAGGATTAGGTCTTCATTATTGGGAAGAATCCATCAACGGCACAAATTACATAATAAATCGCACTCCCAAAAAGGCTCTAAAAAATATACCGCAAGAAGCATGGAATAAAAGTAAGCTAGATGTCAACCACTTCTGTGTATTTGGTAGTGTAGCATGGGTTCACATTCTTGATGAGAAAATGAAAGATTTACAACCTAAAAATGAGATGTGTATTTTTGTTGGATATTTTTAAGATGTCAGAGGTTACAGACTTATTCAAGCTCATTCCATTGAAACTATTATTAGAAAATATGTTAAGTTTGATGAAAATCTATTGTCCTACGAGCCTAATTAGATGTTTGTTCCATCTTCTGATTGCAAGGAATATTCAACGTTTGTGCCATCTTCTATTCCTATTCTAGTTTCTTATTCTTCAGATGATGACGGTGAGGATAAAGATCCACCTCTACCTGCTCACCTTCCTCCAGATGAGTCCATTGAACATGAACTTGCACCAGTACCACTCCTTTCGAGATGGGTCTGTTCAACACGAGAAGCAGTTGGTGATCTTTCGAGTGATCAAGGAAAATTTTAGGAGCTAAATTTTTTTGACCTCCTAAGGGCATGCAACACCGCAAATATTATTACTTGGTCTCTTGGAACACCAAGAATACTTCATCTATACTACGCCTCTTCACATAGAACATACTCATACTCCATTCTACTAC
>SNQJ01S0020919.1:45656-63844 GCA_010110895.2 Picea sitchensis
TGAGTTCCTTCTGACAGAAGGAACAAGACATGTCCAAAACCTCCCTGGGGAAAAAGGAGAGGGTGTGCAAGAGAGAAAAGATATCATTCAAAAAAAAGATGAGTGTGTGAGGCTCTCCAACTGATAAGAAGAACTAAAGGATTAAGTTGTTATGGTTAAAGAGAGAGAACAAGAAAAAGGATCTCTGAGAATTTGCAAAAGTTCCCTAGTGATATCATGGCTTGGCACGGGGGTGGCCAGAGCGCCAAGAATGAATGCCTCTGAGCCTACGGTTGGGTGGAAAGGAGAACACCCATATTCAGTTGGTCACTAATCAATTGTAATGGATAAGTATTCCATAGACTCTGTAGACTCGAATTTAATATGTCTAATTGAATGCTTGCATTTTATCTATACATATACATCCTTGATATATAGGGATGATGGTATGTTATTTCATCTTGTTGGGATGCTAGATAATTGTGACTCTGGAAGTCTAGCCGACCGATTATTTTGAGGTAGAGTTTGACCATTGTCCCCTATCAAAGGTTTATGTTTACTTCTACCTAGAAAAGGAAAACTATCAGTAATGAGGTTCTAAATGAATTTGGGACAAAAGGATTTGGCCTTTGTACTGTTTAGAGAATTCCTAAAAGAGATTTCTTAGGGATCAATTCCATAAGTAAAGAGTTGGGACAAAATCTACAAGACTGTTTGGGTCTGGTCGATCCCTCAAATTTCCTTTCCCTGTTTGACAACGTGAATTTTGTGAATGGAAGGTGATTCCTTCAAACCAGTCATCCAAGTAACCACAGGCTCATGCCCATGACCTTAATCAAATTTCAGCTAAGAGTTAGGAGCGTAGCCTCTGGGACTTGACAGAGTTCCATAGGACCATGACCTTGGAACCCTTCGCCACACTAAAAAAGTAGCTAAGTTGTTCGGGACTCCGGGACACCGGAGCTCTAGGGTGAATGAAAATTGCATGTCCAAATGCACCTAAGGAGACCTGTCAGACAAGTAACTTGATGGTTGACCGATAGTTGGCATTCATTTACCCATTATCGTAGGATTCATCCCCTTGATAAACCCCAATCCACTTCTTGGACGTGAAGTAATGTGAGTCATAGATCTAAGGGTATTCAATATCTCCCCTGACTATTGGATCTACATCGTGGTTAGCCCGGCATTGACCACTTAGAGAGAACAAAGATTTTATAACAACAAAACCCCCAAATGTCGGAGTCGCGAAGTAATGTGGTTTGCCAATCTAAGTCCTTCAGAACCCATCTCGGTCGTTTGATCATGGGGACATGTGTATCACGTCGAGAGCACATGGGATCCATGCGTCGAGCAACGGTGATGCCATGTGTGGTGGCCTTGTGACATAGTAAAGAGATGTTGATAACTTGATGCATGTGCCATGCATATTTCCAGCATGTTTTAGGTTGACAGGTGTCCCTCTAGGAGTGGTCGAACACTGAAACCTAGGGACCTTTGAGCTAGAGTCGTGAGTTGTTGATCTGGGGAGTCCATTGAGGACCTCTCCCAACTTTCCGATCATTACTCAACTCTCCAGCTAAACCCCACTATGGGTGATTCAGGATGCAAGGTGTAGAGTTTCCTGGAACGTCGAAGTCACGAAGCGAGGAGGACCACCGATCCGAGGATGCTTCAGGATCTCTCCTAACCATTTTATCTAGACAGTGGTAAGATCGACGCTGACAACTCTGGGAGAGAAAAATAAAATTACACAGCCAAACCCTCAAACTCTGAAGTCGTGAAGCAACAAAGGTCGTAGATATGGGTATCTACAGGGACCTGTCTCAACCGTGGGATAAAATGTATTGGAAGGTTGCTGACAGGAGTTCGGACTTTGGAGCTCCGGGCGATTTCGTAGGTAGGAGAGGCTAGAGGTTCTTGGAGGTTGTTAGTACTAAGTGATGTGTCACACTGACGCCACCTAGGGTAACGTGGACCCATGCTCGGAATGCCACTTGTCACCTTGATTCATGCCTTTTACAGACCTTATATGCCAATTGGAACGTGACACATGTCACTGATTGATGGGGCCACATGTCATCTCTTCCCTATGATGCAAGTTAACACCCTAGCACACACTCGTTGGCCTAATAGCTGGTGGAATACTCCGGGGCACTAGGAGTTTGGGACTTCAGGAAACTTGGGAAGCTGGGATGCTAGGGTTAGTTGGTCGAAGGCTTGGAACTACCTATCCCTACTTCTATGTTTAACATGCCACCACGTGTAAGTGTGGACCCTTTGGGAGTCCGAGATTCAGAACTCTGGAGGTTTGGGTGTGGTATAATGGATAATTCGAAAGGGCCAAAGTCCAGAACCACATGGAAGGATTCTGGGGTTTCGAAACTCCGAAGGATATGCAAATAGAGAAAAGGGTGTTCATTGTCGAAGTGTCGAACGACGAAATATCTTAAGCATGTGTGTTAAATGAGGGAAAATTTCAGCCATTGTATTTAATGGTGGATGGATTTCCACCATAGATGTAGGAGTGTTGGGGAACTCTGAGACTTTGAGAAACATCCCTTGTATCCGCCCCTCTAGTGTCCATGTCATCTCTAAATGGTGACAACCTTGGTCGAGTTCATGCCAGGTAGGATGGTGTGAATGAGGTGAACCCACATGGGTGCCACCTGGCCCTTGACCAATGATGTTGGAAGAGCTTCGGAAGGGCATAAATTCCAATACAGAGCTCGGATTTGAGCATGGTAACAGTCATTGGAAAGATATTGAAGAGAATATGATGATGGAGACCTCAGGAAGAGGATTCAACATGATTAAGAAAAGATGAAAATTAGATGCCCGATCCATTAAAAATGTACTTAGGGGTCAGGTGTGTTACAAAGTGGTATCAGAACGCGAAATAACACATGGCCTGCTTGGGCTCATGAAAGAGTCAAGTGATTATTTTTCTTTCTTAGAAAACTTTAAGGGAGAGGGCACCCTACCCTACCCTACCTAGCAAAACATGATTCAAACACAGGCCTAGATGGGCCAAAGAACAATCATAAGACTATTTTAAGGCTAAGATGAGCCTATTAAGAGTATTATTGATGTATGGAAGTTATCTGCATAAGTTCCTTGAGGAGAAGGATGCAGATTAAAATTCAGTTGGGATTTTACCCAATGAGAGTGAATCATGCTAGACTATGGCAGAAAAATCCTATCATTTCTTTTTGAGAAATGATAGACAGTCCTACAAAAGTGATATTATGTCGATGGGCATTAATAATAAAACTTGAATGCAAATGGAATAAACTTGTTTTAAGGAGTACTTGAGACCAGAAGGAAAATGGACTGAATAGGTGGTAGGAATTGCCTAAAAGGTGGGCTTATGAAGCCCCTATTAATTAAAGGTGTTGATTGAATGAAGGATTTGGAATTAGGAGAACGATTTCCCATGTCTAAAGGCCTTATGGAAACATGTGAGGTCAACCTACTTGACCCGTCATAACTAAAAACTACTGTTGGGATAATCCCTCTTTGTAAAATAAAAGAAGTTATGAGGACTGAGAATGAACCCCATGGAAGAAGTGAAATGACATGAGAAAGTTCAAAAGATCATGGTTGTGATAGGGAAGAGTGTATCCCTATTAACTGAGGGTAGTTCTATGCATGAAAATGAAAGAGGAAAGTAAGTAGAATCTGTCTGCACTGCAGACACGGGTATAATGCTTGGTGCATTAAGATATGTTGAAATTCATATCACAAAGAGAGAGCATGCATATGAAATACATATATACTTATTATAGTCTATCATTGAATGAAAAATATGGTGTTGTCATAGATCATATGGTTATTGATGATCTGACTATGGTAGCATAAGTAAAAGGTTGATGATGTTGAGTACATAGTGCCTTATGAGGATAAGGTAGAAGGATTAATGAAATGTTGATCATGGATGTGGTAGAGGAAGTGTTGGGACACTTCTTGATGACCAATGGGTCAGGTTGACATCCAGAGGTGGATGGTATCCATATAAGGTATGGCATGGTATGATCAAGTAGTAGTGAGAGGGAATCTAGAAAAGGATTCCCTTGATAAAAAAAATTGTTAACCAAAAATGGCGTGAGGCCTGAAAGAGAAGCATGATAAGTTGTTGTGTTGCCTTGGGAACTGTTGAAGTTGCCTAGATAATATTTTTGGGTTGTTGAATAATTTTATAATACTAGAGGCAAGAGTACTTCCTTGTTGGTTGTTGTCATATGGAAAAAGAGGCATAGTTATGACTATGTATGTTAAACTTGCCATGTGAATATCATGCAAATAACTGACCGTGAGTGAAGCTCAGTGTTGAGTGTCTTTATGAGACTTGTTATGAGAATGGAAATGAGATACTTGGGAGAAGGATTTGGAAGTATGATATGTCCATGTGTATGAATTACATGGAAAAAGGTGCAAGAAACGAGCTTGCATGATGAATGTTGAGCTATGTTTATTTATGCTTGAGTGCATGGATTTAATACATCGTAAGGTTGCTTGATATAAGGACTGATACTAATACCAAATAGATATGAATGGATGATCTTAAACGTGAAAATGATACACATGTATGATGTATGAGTGAAATGTAAGGAAATAATTTCACTTGCCAATATCGAATGAATACCATGGACGAATGGATGACTCTATTATGAAGAGTCGTGAAAGTTTTGTCGTGAATAATATCTTGAGGAGAATGTGCTCCATTCCCTTAGGAAAGGCTAGTATAAATAGACGAAAGAGTGAATGATCAAGGATTATTTGTTGTCATGATTAGAGGCAACGTGATTGTTCCTTTGAGGATCGCATGAGAATGATTGTGAACAATCATGAGTTGAATGATATTAAAGTAAAGATGTATGTGAGCTGTGAAATATACCTATGGTAGCTACACATAGGCTTATGATTATGCATGTAGTTAAGTACATCATGGATGTAAGTTAACAATACAAGAATATGTGTGGATAAATAAAATGGATGCATAACAAAGATGCATGTTTATATTCCTTATGGAATATTTGGTAAACAGTTGAAGCTAACTCAAGGTTGAGGCCATCAAAGATAGAGATGAATATGCAATAAGGAAGTTGCATGCCAAAGGAGTTTCATGTGGAGGAACTGTGTGAAGACTCTATCAAGAGAACATAGTCACAACCTTAATGAATGTTGAGAATTGAGCAGTGGGCTGCAAGTATGTATATATATATAAGAATCCTGGATTACATTCCAAAACAAAATGTATGAGTGGAAAACTAACAAATGAATGTTGAATATTCTGATAACTAAATGGTAATGTGTAGAGTGCACATGTTCATAATTCATTTTGAACAAATTGTTTGTTGTGGTAGCATGTTGATTTACCAAGAAGGTTAGAGTGAGCCTAACCAAGGCTGAAGATTTACCAAGAAGGTTAGAGTGAGCCTAACCAAGGCTGAACAAAGAAAAGAGAAGGAATATCCCAAGAGGGAGTAAATTGCAGAAGCAAAGAAAAAGGAAAAGGCATAATACTTTTCTCATTTTAAAGACTCTGAATTTCTTAACAGAGTTGTAGTCCTTAAAAGAGCAGCTGTGAAAACCAATGAGTATGTTTAAATGAATAGGCTTGGTTGATTCGTGTTAAGTAAAGACAATGAGGCCTTGGAATAACTCAACTAGACTGGAAGTCCTAGGCTTTGTAGAAGGAGTTGGAAAAGGGAATTCCTTTAGAGGAAGGTACTTTTTGTATAGT
This sequence comes from Picea sitchensis, assembly GCA_010110895.2. Classification (NCBI taxonomy): domain Eukaryota; kingdom Viridiplantae; phylum Streptophyta; class Pinopsida; order Pinales; family Pinaceae; genus Picea; species Picea sitchensis. The sequence goes on from SNQJ01S0020919.1 coordinate 51,382, forward strand.
TGTGATACTAGTGAGGTGAAACATATTTGTATAGGGAGGATAGGTGAAGGTTTTAATACTAGAAAGCATGAAAAGGGATACTGTTGAGACATGAGAACCCCGTGGTAATCCATGATCACCTTAGAATATGTTGTGTTGTGGAAACACAAGCCGGAGGGACACCTTGGCAGAGAAAGTCTGATGGACGCCTCGAATTTAAGGCTCAATGAAGTCTTTAGAAATATTCCTGTGTGAGAAAGCCTTGGAAAGGAAAGATGGATTACCTGAGGGACTGTATAGCAAAGAAGGGGTTGCCCGAGCCTGGGCATGGAGGGTGAGTGACTGCAAGGAAGAGGAGACTTTGATAATTCTTATAAACTATTGATTGGGATCATGCACACAATGGGTATGTCAATGAAAAACAATGAGCTAATATAAAAAGACAACCAAATGGATGAAAATCCACGATATGCAAAAATAAGTATTGTGCTAGATTATGAAATCCTTCCTCTTGAATCTTTCACAACAATAAGATATTTTTGCATGAAATTGTGATTAATATGCTTGTTGTCCAAAATTATTGAAGGCAGGTGACGAAGGCCAAGGGACTAGAAAGGACTTGACCAAGAAAGAGTATTAATATTTGTAAAGCTGTTGAATGACAAAGGCATGATATTTGTTACTGAGAAAGAACACCAAGGACGGTGTTCCTTTTAAGGGGGAGGGGATTGTAATACCCTTGTTTCCCCTAGTTTGTAATTAATCATTAATTATGATTACCATGATATGGTATGTGAACAATGTAAATTTATTATTCTTTATATTTCCAATAACTAACTATGGGGGTGAAGCCTTGAAGTATTGTCCATGATATCACTAGAGGAAACTGTAGAGAGGGTTCATTATGTCAAAATGACACAAATTATTCTTGCTGAAATAATAAGCCTCATCCTGATCCCAAAGAAAAATCATTTAATGAAAGAAGGAATGGTGGTTGAACAATCAACTACACCAATTAATGGAAGCATGGAGAGTCTGGTTGAGGAGACATAAAACTGTCAGCCCGAAGTACCACATAGTGCAGTTTTCCTGCAAGCCCAGATTGACTCGAGTTCCTTCTGATAGAAGGAAAATGATAGGTATAGAACCTCCATGGGGAAAAAGGAGAGGGCGTGCAAGAGAGAAAGGATACCATTCAGAAAAAGGAAGAGCACATGAGGCTCTCTAGCTGAGAAGAACAACTAAAGGATTAAGTTGTTCTAGTTAAAGAGAGATAACATGAGAAAGGATCTCTGAGAATTTGCAAAAGTTCCCTAGTGATATCATGTGTTGGAATGGGGGTGTCCAGAGCACTAAGAATGAATTCCTCTGAGCCTACGATTGGGTGGAAAGGCGAATACCCACATTCAGTTGGTCGGTGATCGATTGTGATAGATAAGTATTCCATAGACTCTGTAGACTTGAATTTAAAATGTATGATTGAATGCTTGTATTTTCTCTATATATATACATCCTTGATATATAGGGATGATGGTATATTATTTCATCTTGTTGGGATGTTAGATAATTGTGAATCTGGCGGTCTAGCCGAACAAATATTTTGAGGTAGAGCTTAACCATTGTCCCCTGTCGAAGGTTTATGTTTACTTCTACCTAGAAAAGGAAAACTATCAATAATGAGGATCTAAATGAATTGGGGACATAAGGCTTTGGCCTCTATACTATTTAGAGAATTCCTCAAAGGGTTTTCTCAGGGATCAAATCCACAAGTAAAGATTTGGGACAGACTCTACAAGACCATTTGGGTCTGGTCGATCCCTCAAATTTCCTTTCTTTGTTTGAGAACATGAATTCTATCAATGGAAGGTGAGTCCTTCAAACCAGTCATCCAAGTAACCACGGGCTCATGCCCATGGAATTAACCAAATTTTGGCTAAGAGTTAGGAGTGTATCCTCTGGGGCTTGACAGAGTTCCATAGAACTAGGACCTTAGAACCCTTTTCCACACTAAAAAAGGAACTAAGTTGTTCGGGACTCCGGAAGTCCAGAGCTCTGGGGTGAATGAACATTGAAATGTCCAAATGCACTGAAGGTGTCCTATCGGACTGGTAACTTGATAGTTGACTGACAATTGGCGGTCATTTACCCATTATCGTAGGATTCATCCCCTTATTAAACCTCGATCCACTTCTTGGATGAGAAGTAACGCGATTCGTAGATTTGAGGGTATTAGGGATCTCCCTTGACCATTGTATCTACATCATGGTCATCCAAACATTGACCACTTCGGGAGAACAAAAGTGTTATAACACCCAAACCCCCGAATGTCAGAGTTGCAAAGTAATGTGGGTCGTCTATATAAGGATTCTTCGGGACCCATCTCGACAGTTTGATCGTGGGGACATGCGTATCACGTCGAGAGCATGTGGGGGTCCACACGTCGAGAAATGATGAGGCCATGTGTGGTGGCCTTGTGACACAGTAAAGAGATGTCTGTGACCTAAGGCATGTGCCACACATCTTGTCAGCATGTTTTGGGTTGACAAGTGTCCCTCTAGGAGTGGACGAACAATGAAACCTAGGGACTTTTGAGCTAGAGTCATGATCCGTTGATCTAGGGAGTCCATTGAGGACCTCTCCTAACCATCCGATCGTTATTTATCTCTTTGGTTGAACCCCACTTCAGGTGATTCACGATGCAAGGTGTGGATTTTCCCAGAACGCCAAAGTCGTGAAGCTATGAGGACCTTTGATCCGAGGATGCTTCGAGATCTCTCCTGACCATTGGATCTAGACTGTGGTCAGCCTGACGCAGACCACTCCAAGAGAAAAAAGGAAATTACACATCCAAACCCCCGAACTCCAAGGTCGCAAAGAAACAAAAGTTGTAGATATGGGGATCTACGTGGACCTGTCTCGATCGTGGGGTAAAATGTAATGGGAGGTTACTGGCAGGAGTTCGGGCGTTGGGGCTCTAGGTGATTTCACAGGTAGGAGAGGCTAGAGGTTCCTGGAGGCTGTCATTTTGGAGTGATGTGGAACGCTGACATCACCTAGGGTGATGTGAACCCATGTTCAACATGCCAAATGTGACCTTGATTTGTGCCTTTTACAGACCTTATATGCCAATTGGAACATGACACATGTAACCTATTGATGGGGCCATGTGTCGTCTCTGCCCTATGTCGCGTGTTAACACCTTGGCACACACTAGCCTAATAGTTGGTGGAATACCTTGGGGCAATAGGAGTTCGAGACTTCAGGAAACTTGGGAATCTGAGACGTTGGGGTTAGCTGGCCAAATGCTCAAACCTACCTGTCCTTGCTTCTATGTTTAACATGCCACCACATGTAAGTGTGGACCCTTCAAAAGTCCGGGCTTCATAACTTCAGAGGTTTGGGTGTGGTATATTGGATAAGTCGAAAGGGTCGAAGGCCGAAGCCACGTGGTAGGATTCCTGGGTTTCAGGAATCTGGAGGATATAAAAATAGAGAAAAGGGCATTATGCGTTAAAGTGTTGAACACTAAACTCCCTTAAGCCTTTTTGTTAAATGAGGGAGAATTTAAGCCGTTGAATTTAATGGTGGATGGATTTCCAACATAGATGCAGGAGTGTTGGGGAACTCTGGGACTTCAGGGAACATCCCCTGTATGTGCCCCTCCAGCGACCATGTCATCACTAAATGGTGACAACCTTGGTAGATTTCATGCCAGGTAGGATCATGCGAATGAGGTGAACCCACGTGGGTCCCACTTATCCCTTGACCAATGATGTCAGAAGAGCTTCGGAAGGGCATAAATTCCAATCCATAGATCATATTTGAGCATGGTAACAGTCGTTGGAAATCTCTTGACGAGAAGATGATNTGCGAATGAGGTGAACCCACGTGGGTCCCACTTATCCCTTGACCAATGATGTCAGAAGAGCTTCGGAAGGGCATAAATTCCAATCCATAGATCATATTTGAGCATGGTAACAGTCGTTGGAAATCTCTTGACGAGAAGATGATGATGGAGACCTAGGGAAGAGGATTCGAGATGATTAAGAAAAGATGAAAATTCGATGCCCCATCCCTTAAAAAGGTACTTAGGGGTTGGGTGTGTTACATCCTTGGGCACACACCCCTTGCCTTGTGCACTCTTTGTGATGATCCTTGTGACACCTCATGGGTGTGTTGATGGGGTAATCCAACCTCTCTGACGTGCCCATATTTCTGAGGGAAGATAGGTCCACTCCTTGAGCATGATCCCAAGTTTCCCTACCCTTTCCCAAACACAACTCAAGTCTTTGTCAGTCAATTTAAGGCAAGTAAGGTGTGTGCCCCCTTGATATTTCATGTCACTATCATTCACCCAAGATTCTCATGCTCACACCCAAACGTCTTCTTCCACCCAACCAATTGCTTCTTCCTTGTTTTCTTCATCCATTCCATCGTTGAATATACCCAAGGAGCGTGTGCAATCGGTTGGTGTCATGGGAGAGATCACATTGTCCCCCACTCCAAGTTATTGTCATTCTCAGAAAATCTTGTCGACCTCCATGGAATATATGCCCCATCTTTGGATCTCGTCACCATTGAACGACTGTTGCTTCCTCAACCATTGTTGTCAAGTAAAATCCCATTAGAAAGTTATGCAAAGTGTGCGCAAGTGTTGGATTCTCTTAACACATGATGGGTTTGATACTTCAACTATGTTTTTTGTGTTTCATGTACATTATATCCTCTCAAGTTTCAAATCGGTTGGATGATTAGTCCAATTGTCATGTTCATCACTAGAGAATGCACGTCTCCACATCCAACAAACCCTTTTATGTCTGCCTCATCATCATCTTGTCCAACTCCTCTTTCTCTTGTTGAGTCACCCAATGAAATATCAACTTGTTCTTCTTACTTAGTCGAACCCCTTTGGTTTTGTACAAGGTCTTGCCCCTTGTCTCAGTTTGGAAAATCACCTCCACGACTCATCTGTTGTCTTGCAACTTCCCTAATTGAGTATTTCGATGACATCTCTGCTAGGCATCACCATTCATGCTTCTTGCTCCTGAAAACACATTCCCTTCTTATTTGTTTATCAGGAAGAATGTACCCAATAGAAATAACCAAGGCTATTGGCATACATCGTGTCTGACTTATGCTTTATTCACAAGTATCACATGACCAAACAAACTTCCTTCAGTGTGCATCCCAACTCTTCAAGTCATTCTGCAGTAAGTTGGAAGTCATATATCCCCATGTCCTTCCTACAAAATTTTATGATCATTGTTGGATGTCAGTCCTCATCTCCTACCTCTTCCACATCTATCTCCAAATATGGTTGAGTGAGTATGTCCATGCATTATCTTGGTTCATATCTTGGAGTTTCTGCAGTGGGTAAGTTTCATGCCCGATCTTCTACAATTCCCATCATCTGTTATTGATGACTATTCACTTAGTGATGTTCCTCCTACTCCAAGGAAAGTGAAGAGTCCAACTCTTTCTTACACTCACGTTCATGGTTCTTCGGGTTCCTGAATTGACCAACCTTCCCCATGGTTGTTTTCACCAAAGTCTTTTTCATCATCTGTTGTTATTATTCTTTCCCCAAACTACTCAAAGATGATGTTGTGTGGATGAATTTTGGTTACTGTGTCACATTGAAAGGATCATCGGTGCTCTGACCAACGCCTTCTACAAACTTGATCACAGAGATCCTACACATCCTCTATAGCTTCCTCTTCGTCATTAAGGGTGCGCTTAGTGTTATAGCCTCATCCAAGAATACAAAGCAACTTTTGTGAATGAGTGGAGCTGCTTTGGAAAGTCTGAGGAAGTCCAATCCCGAGTTCATCGCATGATCTTCCAATGAAGATACCAATAGATTGATGTTTCCAAACCACTCCCCCAATCTCAATGACTTTGAATGAACAATCATTGTCATCAACATCATTGTTGAATCAACACTTTGCACGTTTCAATGCAACTCTCAGGTTGCGATGAAGAGACTTCACAACTCGTTCACTCAAAAAATCATGTTCTTCCCCAGTGTCAATCAAAGCTACCATATTTAGTCCATTTATCATTGTGTCCATAAAGTAGAGTCCTTCAACTATGTCACTTTGTCAAAATTGTCCTTGACCTCTTTCCTTGAACTCTTGGATGTGTTCCACCAATGTTTCCATGACTTTGTTCATCTCTTCCATTGGTTTTTTCCCTTGAACCATCTCTACCAACGGTTTTGACTCTTCCTCTATTGGTGTGATTTGATCCTCCTCCTCAACCATCAAAGCCAACTTTCCTTTCATTGGGAATTTCACCATAAAATGATTTTGTGAACAAAGGTAACACTCAATCAACCTACCTTTCCTCACAAGTGGTCTAGTTTGATTCTTTGTCACTACACTACCTCCATGTCGGATGCTCTCCTCCCCGAGTGCTCCCAATGTATCCATTGCCAAAGTATAAGTCCTCACCACCAATTCCTTTAGTCTATTGATCTTACACTTGATCTGTGCATCAAAGTTTTACATCTTCTCCAAAGCCTCGTGGAGTTTCTTGAATCATTGACTTGCATTATCTCTCTTGACCTTCCAATATTCATCACATGCACCATCCATTTCGTTTCCTGACCCTCATTACTTGGTTTTCTCAAGAGTTTTTTGCAACTCCTTCGCATTGTACCAAATATACAATGAGTCTTGCATTTGTCTACACATCCAATTGATCAGTTCTCCCTCACAAAATTTTCCCCTGGCCTGCCTATGCACATATGATTAGGCTCAAACCACATGTGATATAAAAACTCACCTTGTCGAACCATTCATCAATGTCTATGCCCAACTACCTTTGTGTTCAACTATGTGTTTGGGTATTGCAACAAGTTATGTGGAAGTCGTGTGTTCATCCGCCTTTCCCAAGTGCACGATTCACCAATGAAACTATGCTCTTAGCCTACTAAAGGGGTACAACCAGGTTTTCACACAAGTCACGACTTTGTTCGTAAATTTGTCTTTCCCTTCCATCACAAACCACCAAGTCTACGCTGAGGTTGTCTCTATGATGGGTCAATTCGTCGAACCCTCACCAATATTGTTCCCATACTTTATTCCAAACAAGTGCACCCCTCCCCCACTGGCTGAAATAGTGGTGAAGAGCCAAATATGTTCTAATACCACATGTCACAAAGGTGACAGCATGGTGAAGAGCTCACCACATTTTCTTTAAAGTATGCTCTGATACATCTTGTCACAACCCCACATGACACCTAATCAAAGCTTGTGATTGTTCATATCCTAAGGACATGTGACATCAAAACGGTTCTTATTTGGTCACTTGGAACACCAAGAATACTTCGTCTGGATTATACCTCTTCACCTAGAGCATACCCTTACTATGTTCTAGGCTACCGACAAGTCACACTCCTACTCTAGTGCAACTCTTGCTTACTTAGACAATTGTTAACACAATTTAACACTTTGTCTTATTTAAGAATCCAAGAGAACGATTATGGAACAAATGAATATAAACACAGAAATAGTGCAGGCGACACAAACCATGCCTAACACCCATCTAAGTCTTGGTTACTGTGCAATAATTACAACATGAGATCTATTGGCTTGGTTTACAAATTCAAATGAGTCACACGACTCGCCTCACCTCACCAAGACACTCAAGAATAGATTCATCCCACCAATAATTTATGTCACAACCAGCTGTGGTCCACCTCATATGTCACCAAAATCATAGACTTATTGTCCCTTCATTTCTGCAGACTTTCACCAAGCTAACATAGATTTTGGTTCTTCCCACACATGCCTCCAACAAACCCACGCTTCTAGACATCCCCAAAACCTTCCAAAACATCCAACTCTTGGTTACTTGTCTTCCATCTTGGAAAATCTACCTCAGTTCATTAATGTAAACTTTCCTCAAACTTTCTCTCCAAATCTCTTGCCAAAACTGGTCTATGCCTTCCTTTGGTTGTGCAACCTTGCTTTTATATGGACTCCAAGAATCACTTGTGCAAAATGTCACGTCTCTTGGGTGTGTCACATCCCTTTGTGAACCCACACTCAACCAACTCATCGCACCCCACCTTGGACCTAATACACCCATCCATAGGCCATGTGCCCATCAAGCATTCATCTCTTGGACAGGAGCACACCCCTTTCCTTGTGCAATCTTCGTGTTTACCGTTGTGACTCCTCGGGAATGTGTCAATGGGATCAGCCAAGTTCTCAAACACACCCATGTTGTCGAGGGAATATGGGTCCACTCCTTGGGCATGCTCCCAAGATTCCCCGCCCTTTTCCAAACACAACCCAAGTCTTTGTCAATCATTTTAAGGAAAGTAAGGTGTGTGCTCCCTTGATTTCGCACGTCTCCATAATGTGCCCAAGGTTCTTCTGCTGACACCCAAATGTATTTGTTCACCTAACTGATCACTTCTTCACTGTTATCTTCACTCATTACGTCACCAAATATTCCCAAGGAGTGTGCATGCTCGGTTGGTGTCACGGGAGACCTTACAAATTGCATATTAAGAACTAGTAATATTCACTGAGGTTTCTACATTTTAAGATAAATTTCCATCCTTAAAATTATCCCTACTAGTGATCCTTCAGATCAATGTCGAACACATTCATAGTTCCATCGAGCCTCTTCTCTTTTGGGTCAATTTGTAGAGACTCATCATCCATAAAAATTTCTAGAATCTTCAAGTCATCCATATTTAGACACAAAAATGAATGAAGAGTATCACTCTTTAATGGAGAATGATACTTGGGATTTTGTACCTCCTCAGAAAGGAACCAAACTTGTCAAAAGTAAATAGGTGTATATAAATAAGTATGCATAATATGGAAGTGTTGAAAGACAAAAGGCTTAGTTAGTTTCCAAAGGGTTCTCTCGAGCTTAAGGCATTGAATATAATGAAACCTTTTCCCCCATATCCAAAATGGATTATATATTCCTTTTTCCAGCCCTTGCTACCTCACATAAATGGGAGGTCCATCGGATGGATATTAAAATCCCCTTCTTGCATGGGGATTTTCAAGAAGAAATATACATGGAACAATCTCCTAGCTATGTCTAGAATGACTCCAGCCTTATTTTTTTCCTTAAGAAATATCTTTATGGTCTTAAGCAAGCTCCTTGATCTTGGTTTGGAAAAATGGACAATTTTCTTCTTGACATCGACTTTTCTAGATGTCATTCTGACCCTAATGTCTATACCAAGAAAGTAGGAAGCCATCTCATAATCCTTGTTCTTTAGTTTGTTGACCTTATCCCCACTTATAGTAACACTAAACTTTTAACCCATGTGAAATCCTTCCTTAAAAATAAATTTGAAATTACAGACTTAGACCATTTCCACTATTTCATTGGCCTCCAAGTTTTTAAAACCAAGGAAGGAATTTTTCTTTCCCATTCTAAGTATGCTTGTGACCTTCTTTGTCACTTTCACATGGATGATTCTAAACCATCCCCTTCTCCCTTCTAGTTTGGAGTCAAAATTGCTTCCACATGTACTACTACTGAAGTTCATGCCACTTTGCATCGTCATTTAGTTGGTAGCCTCGTATATTGGACTCATACATGTCATGATATTTACTTTGATGATGGTCTTGTTGCATGGTATATGAAAAAACCCCATGAAATCCATTAGAAAGTAACTAAAAGGATACTTTGGTATGTCAATTGTACACTTCAATTTGGGATACATTATAGTTCGTGGGGGACTCCTTTGTTGGTTGGTTTCATTGATTTGGATTGGGCCGGAGACCCTGATGATAGAAAGTCTACTGCAGGTTATGTTTTCATCCTTGGTTATGGACCTGTCACTTGGGATTGTAAGAAACAACAAGATATTTCTCTTTCTTTAACAAAAGTAGAGTACCGAGCAACATTTAATGCAAGTCAAGAATCCTTGTGGCTTTGACAACTCCTTTCATAGTTTGGATTCCATAGTAGCATCCAACCACCTTATGGTGAGATAATCAAAGCACCATCAAGATCGCCAAAGATACAGTTCAACATCAACACAAAAAACACATTGAGCTACACATGCACTTCATTAGAAAACCCATTCATGATTGAGTTATTAAAGTGCTCTTTTCCCTACAAAAGATCAAGTTGTAGACATATTCACAAAGTCTCTTATATAAGTGAATTTTTCCAAACTTCGATATATGTTAGGAGTTCAAAGTTTTTTCATTAAGCGGGGATATTCTCTAATGCCTCCTTCCTTCTCCTATTGTATCATCTTTGTAAATCCTTCAATCCTATCCCAAGTTGTTCTTAAGGGGGGATGTTAGGATATTTAGACTCTTACGATTTAGTTAAGATCAACTTGGTCTAATGTGTCGTTAGGTTAAAGTGTGTTTATTTAGTTTGCATTTGTAATACGACCATCATGATATGTTCCTGACATAGAGTGATATGAGGGTTCATATTCTTCGAGATCTTAATGGCTACATTTATTTGTGGCTTAACACCCAATTGGTCCATGATCTCTATTTAAAGTGCATGGAGAGTCATTTATTGATGATCAATTGTGAGAAAGTCTATGTAATATTTTTTATTTTCCAGTAATAAATTTCTTCAAGTGGCCACGTTGGCTGGGGTTGTGGATGTTTCCCCACAGGGGTTTTACCATGTAAAAACATCGGTGTGTTGATATTTGATTTGGTTGTGTGAGTGGTTACTGAAAGTGTCCATCCTCTGTTGGAATACATGTGTTGTCGAACATGTCAAAACATAGAGATAACACATTGTCATTTCTAAAATCACATCCAACCCCAGTTGGACCAAGAATTCCCCTGGTTGCACCATCAAATTTTAACTTGATAAATCCTGGAGGGTGTCTTATCCAATTCTTAGGTGAGGGATTTTCCCTTTTGAAACTCCTAGAAGAAGCCATGGGGGATTCACCTTGTTGACCGATATCTTATCACGTTCATTCATAAAGGTTTTTTTTTAATTGTGAAAAATAGAGTCAATATATTGTAGGTATTGGGGGAGATGTGGGTATCAAGTTGTTTATAGGTATTCAGAGGTATAAAAGGGGGTATCTAGTAAAAATATGGGTTTATTTTAATGGAAATATGTATTGGGAGGGGGGTTCAACAAAAGTATTTTGGGAGGTATTTATCAATATCTAGTGAAATTAGGGGTATTGTTTAATATCCCATGAACAAAGGTTCTATGTCATAGGTTCATTGAGTGAATACCTTGTGGAAGAAGCTAGAGCATCAAGTCTAAACTTCCAGTCTAGTTACATAAGTTTATCCTTTCCTTAAATAATATTTGCATCTGTTAGCCAAGGAGAGAAGTTGATAGATTTCTAGACCATGGCTTGGATTCTAAACCAGATGTCATAATTTTTTTGACGTTGCTACTCGAAAATTTGGCAATTACATTCCTTACAAAATGTCTATAGGATATGTCTAGGAAAAATACACCAAGATTTTTTGAGAATGTAGTTGTTGTATGGAGTTTATCTCCAAGTCTCTAGGGTGTGACAAATACTATTCCTTTTTATGTTAGATTGTCTAAAAATCAAATCTCCTCTATCCCAAAAATTTTTGACGACCTCTTCACAATTTTTGAAGAGGTTTTTAATAGTTTCCTCATGTTTTTCACACATGTAACATGTGGACATGCCTTCAAATCCTTCGATGATGAGACAGAACCAAGTGAGGGTTTTATTTCAAGCAAGGAGACAAATAAAGGATGAGACTTTTGGCCACAAATTTTCATTCTAGACCATTTTATAGATGATTATTTATTCCAAAGTGGCATGGTTGACTTCCCAATAATATTCCATTTTAACACTAAATTTACCACTGCCTTGAGAGCCCCAACATAGAATGTCTTGTCCTTCAAGGATATTGATTTTCCTTTCCTTTAGGTGGAATTCTAGAAGGTCTGCTTCCACTTGGGAAAGTTGGGGCATCCATGCATTTACTAATATCCAAGTCTTGTAGGATCCCAGACCCATTTAATCCAATCCCCACTAGTATTAATTTACTTTGTTCCATATTAGGGACTCGAGTTTGTCTTTGTCTTACAAGAGGAGTATATTGATGTCAAATATATGTTCCTGCTACCAAGCATCCTCCCAAAACAATGCTTGTTCACTAGATCTAATTTCTCAAAAGGATTGGTTCTACATCAGGTCTCTGTTTGCCAAAATGTTATTCCAAATTAAGGAGATAGTACTAACCTTGTTCAACCTAATGATTTCTTACTTGAAGGTTTGATTGCCATAATTATATTTCCAAATATTTTTCCAAAGTCCCCCCTTGTTATTGGTCCAGCATCACCATGTTTTGGTTGTGAAGGAAGGGTTTTCTCATGATCAACGGGTCTTTGATGCCAAACCCCCCAACTTGCTTGGGAAGGAAAATAGTGTCTAAGGAATCGAGATCCCATTTTCATTCTCTACTAGGAACACCACAAAGAAAGGATATTTGAAGGGAGAAAATAAATTGAAAGAATTTGG
>SNQJ01S0020919.1:73999-88936 GCA_010110895.2 Picea sitchensis
TGCCAAACCCCCCAACTTGCTTGGGAAGGAAAATAGTGTCTAAGGAATCGAGATCCCATTTTCATTCTCTACTAGGAACACCACAAAGAAAGGATATTTGAAGGGAGAAAATAAATTGAAAGAATTTGGAAGGGGAAAAAATGATGGAGAAGAGGTAGAGGGGAATGTATTAAAGCACTGATTTGACGAGCGTAATCTTGTTAGGGAGCGTGAGAGATCAAAATGTACAAATTTTCAATTTGTCTTCAAGATCAGAGAGAAGATATTCCCATGAGGCCTTATGAAGGGAATTGACCAAAAGTGGAGCTCCTAGATATTTGGAAGGAATACAACCCCATTGGAAACTAAGCATTATGTCAATGTTTTGCTCAATGACAAGGTGGGTGTTATAAAAGATAATATGAGACTTTCGCTTTTCCAAATTCCTCTTGTGAGATTGCAAGTGTCAAAGGTGGATCCATTGATCAGAATGGAAAATAAATCAAAGGAGATGTGGTTTCTAACCCATGCCAACCAATTCAGAGAAAAGCTAAACACTACAAGAAGTTGTTCTAAAAACCTCTAATTCAATCTATCATAAGATTTTGACATGTCTAGCTTCAAGAGCATTCCAAGGGGCTTGGTGGTTTTCAAAGAGTGAATATTTTCATGAGCCACAATGATTCCATATAAGGTTTGTCGACCTTCCACATACCCACCTTGTTCTTATGAGATGATTTTGTGTAGGATGGGGTTGATCCCATTGGAAATAATTTTGGTGATGATTTTATAGATAACATTGTAGAGAGAAATTATTTTGAACTTGTCTACAAATTGAGGGTTATAATATTTGATGAAAAGAGTAATAAAGGTAGAATTGCATGCATGTAAAATATTACTTGAGACCTGATAATCTTCGACCACCCTCCAAACCTCCTCCCCAACAATTGACCAACAAGCTTGAAAGAAGTCCATTGTAAACCCATCCAGTCTAGGAGATTTTCCTGAAGCCATGGATTTCACTGTAGCTACCACCTCCACCAAGGATATAGGATTTAAGGGACTTTGATTCTAATCTGAATGGACCAAGGACAATATTAAGTCCAAAATATTGTTTATGGAAACATGTTTGTCCATTGGAGGTTCCATTAATATTTGGCTAAAGTGATCCTTCAATTTCTTAGCAAGTTTCTCATGCTTTTATAGTATTTGTCCTAAATATTATTTTAGAAAAGAAATGTGGTTGTTATTCCTTTTGTGGAGCATAGAGTTGTGAAATTTGTTTGAGTTTTTATCTCCTTTTAACCATCGTATTCTGTAATTTTTCCTCTATAAGATTTCTTTCTTTTTTTCCCTCATTTCAATTTCCTTACGAAGATGCTCCTCCCGGGATGCTTGCTCCTCTATTTTTATATTTATAATAATGATAGCCTATAGAGATTCCATGTTATTTTCTATATTCTCTTTCTCATGGAAGATGTTGTCCAAGACTTCCTTGTTCCATAATTTTATTTGTTGTTTGACCTACTTTAATTTTTGAGGGAACTAAAACATTATATAACCTTTGTTGGAACCTATGACCATCCATCATTGTTTTATATTTGACTTAAAGTCTGGATGGTCCAACCAAAATTTCATGAATTTGGAAGGCTAAGGCCTTGGTGCTAGGGAGATATTCCAAGATAGTTTAATTGGCCCAATGATCAGAGCGAGTCTAGGGTGAACTTTCTTCTTCAACTAGAATTTTCCTTGGAATAAAGCTTCAGACATTAGGAATTGATTTAGTATTACAATTATTTGGTGAGATCATCATTTTTTTATTGTTCTAAGTATGACAACCATTGAAATTTTGAATGTATACGAGTATTTGGGCTTCAATCAAGATCTTGAAAGCTACATTATCAAAGTGTAATTTCCTGAGGCATCCTCTCTTCTCTTGGAGATAAGTAATCATATTAAAGTCTCTACCTAGGATCTATTATATTCTTGGACAAGTTCCCCCAAATCCTTGAGAGAACCTATGAAGGGAAGCTTGAATTTCATATTGGAAGGGCCATATACATTAGTGATAGAGCCTTGGTCCCGAGATTCCTTGAGTTTGTATTCCTCTAAGAGGAAATTGGCTAATTCCACAAAACAATTGAGACTGATTTGTTATAGGTTCAATAATATTGTTAGATCACTTGTAAATCATGTAGCTATCATTTCCATCACTTCACCTGACTTTCAACATTTATTGGTTATACTAGTCATGGTATCCTTGTCACATTTTTTTCCTAAAGAAGAACAATTGTAGGTTTCTCCTTATATATCCTTTTCTTTAGCATGCAATGTTTGTTTGGTGCATTGAGGCCTCTTATGTTTCACTATATAAATTTCATTTTATCTTTTGGTTTGGGAAGAGAAATACTTATCTAGCAAGCCAATGGTCTAGCCCGAGTTTGCTAAGGGGAAACCTGCTTCCTCATATTTTTTATTTGATGTTTTGCAGACTCTCTTATCCTCTGCATTTGGATTTTTCTAAGTTTTAAGGGAGGTATTGATTTCCATCTCTCTAGTTGGATATGGTTTGATGGGGGCTTACGTACTTTCGATTTGTTTTGTAGGAGCTATTTTTGTAGTTATCACAATTGGGGCACTTGAAGGTTGGTAAGGTGGAGTTCCCCATGTTATGCAATGAGGGATGGGATGTCAATATCTATATTTGCAGCTCCCATTATCATTTGTTGGTCCTCCTCTTTTGAGTCTTAACAATCTTCTTCTTCAACACTCATATTCTTCTCTATTACATTAATAGTTTGAGATACAATGTTTGAATTCTTTGGATCTCCTTTCTGTCATTTCGGATAATCTTCATTTGTATTGTCTTCCTTGGGATATGATTCAGAGACTCCTGATGTTTTTCTTTCCAAAGGGGGGCCCTCTTTTGCGTTGTCAAGAACCTAAAATGTGTTTTTTATACTAGGGGATGGAGTGGGGGGGACTTGGTTAAAGGATTTCCTTGTTGATTTTATTTTGTTAGGAACATATGTAAACCCTTATTGATCACCAGGTTCCTTTCCTTTGTCGATATTTTTCATATGATTTAAAGGGAAATCCTGAAATAGATGTCCATGTTCATGACACTTTCATCGTTTGAATGAGATATGTTCATACGCTAAGGTATGGACCAATTACAAATATTGGTAATAGATGTTGCTGCAATTTGGAAGAGCTATTACCACATTCATGATTCTTATATATAAAGTATATTGTTCCAACTTAGTGACCTCCAATATTTTAAAAGGACCCAAGGTGTTTCCAATGCCCTCTAGGATTTCTCTTTTCCATAACTCCTATGGGAGGGAGTACATTCTGATCCACACATGAGATTCAATAAAGTTCTTTTTCTTAATACAAAAGCATTTAGTCCAATACCTTAGATGGAGATTGGTTGAATTGAAGAAATAAAGACCTTCCTAAAAATACATTCTATGTCATCAACATAGGCAACTATCACAGTAAAAGATCCCTTGAACCCTATCTTGAGGTTATTTGGCCTTTCATCTTCCATAAAGTGTTGACCCAAATTATCATATCCTTTTTTGAGGGTCAAATGCCCATACATTTGTCTATGACCATGTGGTCTTTCATGTTCTAAATATAGTTTCCTACATTAGGTGAGGTTACATTGTACCTAGAGTTTTCCTTTGAGTTGGTCAATCATCCATTATGAAGCTTACTAGCCAAAACTTTTACTTTTGGTTTGTCCTTGTCAAAGTCCATCCCACGCACAAGATCCTTTCATGCCGCGCCCTTTCCTGAAGAAGGTTGATAGGAGAAATCCTATCCCGCAACAACATCCTTGAAGGAGGACTTATTAGGATGCGTCTAGGTAAGCACTTCCATAATGGATTAGAGCGTCAAAAGTAGGCTCACGAGGCTTCATGTTTCCAATTAAAGGTATAAAACCCTAAAACTAATAAGGTTGCAAAGCACAAGTTCCCATAACATTTTCCTTAATCCATCTTATCTAATTTCATTTTTTCTCTAGACCAACACATTCTTTCAAAAAATCATGACCTTTAATTTAAATAAATAAAAGTATATTTTTATTTTCATTTTAAAAAACAAAATTAACATTAATAAAATGGAAATGAATTTAACATTTCTCAAGTAAAACTCGTTTCACAAAACTTAAAATACTATTAAAAAAAATTGTGATCATGAATAATTGTTGACTTAGTACATTGATAATAGTAAAATCTAATAATGAATAAAATTGGTTTCTTTCCTTTGTTAAGTTGTTTTTATTATTCAATAACTTGGAAACGATGTTTCCATTATTTCCTTAATCCTATGATTTAATCCTACAAAGTAACATGTTATGGAGATTGGTGCAATTATATATTTTCAAAACTAAATCTAATATATATCTTTATCTTTTCTACTATTTCCAATGATTTAGTTAAGTAAATATTTAAACTTCTAAGTATATACTAAATGTCTATGATTATCATTCAAACAAATGCGTCATTTATTTAAAAATTTAATTAATATAATTTTTAATATATATGATTTATTGTATTTAATAAAAATTATAAATAATACTTTTGTTTCGATCTTTAACGTGTAATAAAATTTTAATTATAAAATGTAACTAAATAATATATGATTGGAAAAAAATAAAAATAATGAAAATCACATTTATTTATTAAAATAAAAATAAAAATACAATTTTATTAAATAATATATTAGGGTAAAAATGAGAGGATGATGATCAACATCCATTGAGACCATACTTGATATATATGACCTTTAACTTGGATTTCTTAAAACAATTATTTACCTGCTTGAAAAGCATTGAACGAAGCAAGATCACCATAGTTTTTGATAATTTAGAAGGTTAGGAAGGTCGAAATTGTCACAAATATTTTGAAAGTGTGATCTAATTTGGGTATAAGCAAGGCATTATAAGAGAAAGTGTTTTTCATCTTTAACTCTCTTAGTGTCACAAAGATGACAATTATTTTTTTCCCACGATGTTTTGGAAATTGTCCAACACCCAATTTCACCATGCAGCTTGTGAGAGTTTGTCTGTATTTTAGCAATGATGGTTTTCATCTTTGCACTAGTCAAAACCAAGAGATACTTTTGATCTACTAGATTAGGGTTGACCACCTCCTTGTAATATCCTAATTTTATTTTGTCCTCTAATTATTTATCACACCATAGATTCTTCTTAAATTTAGATGTAACAATATTTTTAATATTATCGGTATTCTATAGAATGACTTCTTCCCATATTCCCCAATGATTTAGCTAATATTTGACATCTTTATGCCTTCCCTTCTTCAGCCAATGGGGTTTGGGATGGAGTTTGAAGCAATTTTTGGAACCCTCTTGTCATAATTCATTTTTTTAAACTTGATATTGTACATTATGTACATAATCATACTCGTTCTCTCAATGGGGAAAAAAATTATTCGATGAGGATATGATAGGGTCTATTGCCTTTAATTTTTAGATTATAAGTTATAAAATTCTTTTGGATATGATCTACCTTTCTCTGGGATTCTCTAGAGATACTACATCCCCAAATTTCACATCCATATAAGATAAATGGAGTGACAAGAGTCTCAAATATTATATTTTTTCTTATCCCATAACCAAATGTCTACTAATTTATATTTGTTTTCAAATCCAAAATATGCTTTCCACTCTCTATTTATTTGTTTCTCAACACTATACTTCTAATTGAGCTTGTGATGAATATCGACTCCAAGATATTTGTATGAAGGCAGTCCCTCCAAGCTATTGTTGTCATATATGAAAGTATCGTAGGTGATCTTTTTGGATTTACTTATTATAGCCTTCATTTTGTTAGTGTTCACAGTCATACTCATACTAGAGAAGAAGTTATTGAGGATCCTTAGTTTCGTATTGATATCATAGAGACTCTTCGCCATAAGAATAATATCATTAGTGTAAAGAAGAAGGATGATGACTATACCAAGGAGAGTCAAGCTTACACAACTTGTAACTACCAAGCAATCTTCTACCTTGTGAATGTAGATGTCAAAAAGGATAGAGGATAGGGGACAACCTTGCTTGACTCCTATATTATAGTTGATATCTTCCGAACAACACTCAATGTTCCTAAAATGAGCGATAATGCTCTCATACAAACTTACTGCAACAACTCTCAAATAGAAAGGAACTTTTAGCTCTTCTAACTTATTCCAAAAGTTAGTCGTAGGCACCATGTCAAAAAAAATTCTAAAATCAATCAAACAAACAAAGGAGATTGGTTTTATTATTGTGACACTTCTCTGCAACGATCCTAAGCATAACAAGGTGGTCCATAGTTAAATGCCATCCTATGAACCTGACTTGGCCTTTAGCTCTTTTTCCATTGCTTTCTAGCCATATACTAATCTTTTTTTTTCAAAATACTTATGTATAGCTTCGATAAAATGGGACTAATCACAATGGTCCGACAAATAGAGGGATTGCTTTTATCCCCACTTTTAAAAATAAGTGCAATGAGGATTTGATTCCGAGGCTTTGAGAAGCCTTGCTTGACTCCTAAACTGAAGAGCTTGTGTATGTCTCCTAAACTGAAGAGCTTGTGTATGTGAAGGATGAGGATAGACCCTCTAAATTTTAAGATTTCAACTTCGTAGTCTTTGATGTCCTTATATTTCCAGTTTGCAAGTCATTTAACCCCAAACTTTGTCTTTTATATACAAAACCTTATGCTATGGAATGTTGTCCACAAAAATAAGGGATTCATAAATATTTTAAAGGTAGGAATTCTAATCTTTCAAGGGAATCCTATTTTTTTTAGTTTTATGAGTCAAAATTTGCCTCCCTAATTTCTTGGCTAAAATGGGACTAATCATAATGGTCCCATAAATAGAGGGACTACTTTTATCCCCACTTTTAAAAATATGGAGAATGAAGCTTTGAGTCCAAGGTTTTGGGAAGCCTTCACTGCTAAATTGAAGAGTGAGCCTCTTAACCAAAAGTTTGGAATGTTGTCCATGGAAATAGAGGATTTGTAAATATTTTTAAGGTAGGAATTCAGGTCCAAATTTTATTTATTTATTTAAATTTTACCATCAAAATTTGTTACTACAATTTCTTAAAATCTAACTTAAATAGTTGCAAAAACTTTAATTTTATTTATGTAATGTCTTTTTGACCCTTTTAATTAGGTTTTGTATCTATTTACCTTGATTAATTTGACAATCCTATTTAATGCCATAATGAAAGTTTTTACCTACCCAAGGCAATGATGGATAAATGTAAACATTTTAAGGTAATACCCAAGGCAATGCTGGATAAATGTAAACATTTTAAGGTACACTGATTTGCGATTTTATCTACCATATAATGTTAGCGTTGGGGACCATAGAGTATAGAGTAAGGTGTAACTAGAAACAACCTTTAACATGGAGCAAAGAGTAACTAGAAACAACTTTTATAAATGCTGCAGCTAAGATTGTTATAAAATCTGTACAATTCTTAATAATTATGTCTTAACATGAAATAAGATCTGAAAATTGTTCAAAAAAAAATTCGGATTTAAGCTATGGCAAGAGTTTTGAGGAACTTACAGCATATTGCAAGGACCAATAAGATCTGAAAACTCTTTTAAAAAAATCGGATTTAAGCCATGGCAAGAGTTTTGAGGAACTTACAGCATATTACAAGGACCACTTTTGAGTGTTTTCCACAGTTTCGGAACAGGTTTCCAGACGCCTTGCAGCCTGAAACTGGACAAGATTAATGGATTATCGATTATAAATACAATCTATATGAGGGTGCAAAGTAACAAAATTGAACTTAAAAGAAAATCGAGAAAGCCCGGCAATTCATTTACCGTTTTTGCATCCAACACCCTTTGAAAATCCATCTCCTTCAAAGCCTTCCTTGCAGTTGCATATATGTCCCCATTCGGTATTGTTAGGGTTTCGAAATTTGAAACAATTAGCATGGGGAGAACAAGAATTCGGGCGACATGCACCGTTCACCCACCAACCCAATTCAAGCTTATCCAGGTCAAATCTGATGGAACCAGTATCAATGGCAGCCGTCTCAGAGATAAAGCTGCTAATAAAGTGTTTGCAAGCAGAAGCCTCAAGGTAATTCCAAGACAGCCAAGGACCGTCGGTATTTGACAAACATGTAATCAAACCCGATTTAGCGCTGCAGTTTTTTCTACCATCATAGTATCTAGTAATATTGAACTTGCACTCAGACTTTGTGCAGTTATCCAACAGTAATACATTCCGACTGGTAAGGCCAAATTGTTGTTTGAAAAATGAGGGGATACCTGTATCCCCGTAGCAACTGGATTTGTTGTGTTTAGTTTGCCACGGCCGAACGATTATACTCGAATTAGTAAAATTCAGAACCTTAAATCCGTTCAAATGCACATCACCACTTTCGGAGCAATCGCTATCCAGTATGTATGGACATGCGCCGCTGAAGCCAAATGGATACTTCACTGTTGTTGAACCACATGTTCGGTTGCAAGGAATTTCAGCATCGGTGAACAGAGCGATCCTGTGTAGAAAAAGCACTGGAAAAGCTAACAGAATGGCTGGAATTCTCCTTGATTTGCTTTCACTGGTCTCGAAAAGAAATGGTCGGAATTCTCCTTGATTTGTTTTCATTGGTTTCTAAAATCTTTTCTAATATAGAAATAATTGATGTAGTTGTCTCGTGGTATTTTTTAAATCTCCTTCTGTAATCTGGTCCCCTGTTGATACTTTCAAAGAAAGTGAAACTATAGAAATGGAATTCTAAATGGCTTGGTATTAGATTTTTTGAATTTTTATGATCGCCTGATTAGTTTTGTTTAGAAATCGATTAGAAATGTGAAATAATGATTAGAAATTTAATTAGTTTTGTTTAAAAAATGATTAGAAATTTGAAAGAATGATTASWAATTTAAAAGAATGTTTAGAAATCGATTAGAAATGTGAAAGAATGATTAGAAATTTGATTAGTTTTGTTTAGAAATTGATTAGAAATTTGAAAAAATGATTACAAWTTTGAAAGAATRGATGGAATGGAATTACAGATATCAATATCAATTGTTGASATTACAAGTTCAAATGTTCAAATAAATCATAGGGWTTTTTTTTAGAGTTCAGAGGTTTTTTAGTGTTTTTTAGAACGCTAGATCCATCTACATATTCCTCCAAACTGCATTGTTGTAAAGATTACATGTTCAAATWAATCAGAGGTTTYTTTTARGAGATCAGAGGTTTTTTARAACGCTAGATCCATCTACATATTCCTCCAAACTGCAATTCAACCTCAAAACTGCAATTCAACAATGGAAAATTACAATTTCACCATATTGTTGAATAGCCGCGGGATAATTAACCTGAAAAGTTAAAAAAAAAAAATCAAATACATGAATTACACCATTCTAAATTCTAAACGGCAGTAAAGTCAAAATGTATTCGGTCTATCGTTGCAGTCTGCATGCGTAATCTCCGATTTAGATGTACTTTGACCGAAAGACAGGGAAGCGTACCTCGGTATTCGCAAACTGAAACGATTTCGTCCTCCATTGATCTTTGAGTTGGAACGGAGTAAACTAATTTGGTAGCAGAAGGATTCTCTTTCCTAATACAATCTGGCAGCAACAGAATTATTTTTCCCCATGCAATCTGGGAGCAAAAGGATTTTCTTTTCTGTTACAATGGGCCAGTTTGATCTTTTAGTTTTAAAAAAGTGTTTGTGGTAGTAAAAGGACCTTTTTCTGTTGCAAATATTATCAAAATTTGGCAAAAAAAAATATTTTTTTTCCATCACAAATATTATAAGATTACAGTAAAAATATTATAAGATTACAGTAAAACTTTTAGTGCTAATCAAAATTTCATCATAAGCAATTCCGAATCTGTTCAAATTTTGACAATACAAGAGAAGAATCTTAACTACTCCGTTTGGAATTTGATGCAAAGAAAGATGAACATACATATTACTGTTGAAGTCTTCTGGATGAATCTTAACTACTCCGTTTGGAATTTGATGGAAAGAAAGATGAACATGCATATTACTGTTGAAGTCTTCTGGATGAATCTTAACTACTCCGTTTGGAATTTGATGGAAAGAAAGATGAACATACATATTACTGTTGAAGTCTTCTGGATGAATCTTAACTACTCCGTTTGGAATTTGATGGAAAGAAAGATGAACATACATATTACTGTTGAAATCTTCTGGAATCTCTTGCAAAAACTTACAATCGCTTCAGAGATAAACTTACAAAATCCTGGAATGAAGGATTGCAGGAGTTTAAAGATTATATAACAGCACACAGTTGGGAAAATATTATGACATGGATGTAGGTCACACTTTCAAGGGTTTGGTTGGAATTGATTATGCTTATTTGGTGGATCTTTTTTCTGGTAATATATATGTTTGTGAAACAACAATGAATATCATAATTATATGAAATAACTTTTACTATTATATAAAATTTCATCTCCTCTCTACTGTTAAAATCAGTGGAATTCTATTCGTTGAAATTAACAAAAATATGTGAGGAGAAGGTAACGCGATACAAAAATATGTGATATAAACCAGAATTTGTGCAATACAAAAGTGAAATAACGTCGTATAAGCCAGAATTTTTGCAATACATCCCAAAATATAATTAAGTCGCTATAGATCCATCTTATCCGGCGGAAAGAGAACGATTCAACAGGAAAATTTGCGCTAAAATGTACAAAATAAACATATGCAACAAGAAAATGATTGAGAGACTTACCGTATAAGTATAAAGCCCTTTCAGATTACACCAGCATTCTGCAATTCGAAAGGCGCTACACTTATTAACTGCAGATACTTGCAATTATGCGGCTATTAACAGCGTCTCTAGGATCTTGCACACTGACATTCAAAAAAATCTACACGGAGCAGGGAGAAAGGAAAAAAAGGGTACACTGACTCATTCAAAACGGATACTTTTTCTTACAGCGCCATACGCGACTATTTATTTTTAGTTTGAGGGCAGGTGGACTACCGACACTACCTGGCAATATGTCAACCCAGAGATATTTAGATGGAGTAATTTTGTCGGCACATGTAATCTTTCTACATTTCCACCTGTCAAACAAACACAAACACAACTGCAATCTTTGACCATTATTATTTTAATTGAATTTTTAATTTGTTTTGAAGATACCATATAATAATATATGGTATTCAAATGTCGAATTTTATTTTTAACTATAGTCTTTGTAAGTTATCTAGAATACAAGAATATGTGCATTGTCTGAGCTGTTGGTCTACCAGTGGAAAAGAGACCGTCAGGAAAAATACAACTTATTTGTCACATTATTTTAAAAAGCATATAAAATATGGAACTACATAACATAGGATAGGATGTTGGAGTTTGAGAACAAAATAGTAATAACTTCTAGTAGTATAGTTAATATATTGATATGTAGGATGAGGAGGGGGCAGAGACTTACTTTCTTTACTTCCTTTAAAATTAGTAAGTGAAAAAATTAAGAATCTTAATAATCAAAATTAAGCATTCAAAACACAATCATCACAATAATATAAATTTGAGGTTGGGTGAAGTGTGAGCTTCTTGGTAAACATATTTATTTTCTGGTTTATGATTCAACAACAAAATTTGAAAATACTTGGTTTCTTGAGTGCGAGAAGAGTCAATGTCAAGAATTCAAGCACAGGTTTCAACATCCACAACTTCTTCCTTAATGAAATGTTTGTGGACTCTTGTATACACTTCACCTAGGTCAATATCGACTTAAATTTCAGGTGGGGAGTTGGCTTGGTACATAGCAACAGATTCTTCAACATTCATCTAAGCCCGAGATGAAGTTGGTTTGCCTCTCCTCCTTCTCCACCGAAGACTAGAGTTGCCCCTTGCCATGGGGAAAGACCAGAAGAGAGGGTGAGTGATAGGAGAGAGCCAAAGCACAACAAAAAGGCCAAAGAGATCAGGTGTGGCTAGGAAACAAGCCAATGAAGGGTGAGAGTGTAGAGCAACACGAGACGGAGTTGGAGGTGGCGAAGGGTCGGGCCATGGAAGGGGACATCTTAATCCAAGAAGGTTGATAGAGACAGGTTGGGTTTGTAAATAGACCATAAAGAACACCTTCATTGCCATGGCAAGAGAATCAACTAGATCAAGAAAAGGACAGTCAGATTGAACATGGTAGGAGGGGGAGTACATCCCTATAGAGAGTGCACTTACTAACATGGTATTCATGAGAAAACTGTTAAGAGGAGATGCTACCAAGTGTGATGTCGGGAGTCATGCCATGCACAAGTGTGTGTAATCATTGAAGAGACACCCCTTCCCATGTTCACTTCTCCATCCCCTGATCTGGGGAATGTCAGCGCCATGTTGAGCACTGAAGGAATTACACATTTACCTCATTTTAGACTATAAAAACACCTAGAGGTGCAACTAACATACTCTTTAAATAGACCAATGACATTGTCAAATTAATTTAGAGATGATTTCATTTTTATATAGTTAAATTAAACCATCAAAATATTGTAACTATAATTATCTTTTTGCACCATAAATTATTTATGATGAAATTCAAAAAAGGTTTGTAAAAGAAAAAGAAAAGACTATAAATACTTCAAAACAATTAGAATATCATAAATATATGGTTTTAAAAAAACACGAAGAAGAAAATGGTCAATAATATGGAATAAATAATGTTTTTGAGAATCTAGAAAGTATGGATAGGGATATATATAGTTAAATTTTTTAAAAGTTGTTATTGACTTAACATTTTTAGTTATATTTATAATTTGGTTATTAAATTTTTAAAATTGAATTATTATTTTTAGTTTGAAATGATGTATTATAATATCCCCGCTATAATTCTTAGTTTAATTAATGTTTAGTGTAGATATAATGTGTGGTTACGGTCAAGCAATGTAAATGCAAATTGTATTTATGAATTTTAATAATAAAATATGATGCCAACTACTAAGGGGATATGGATAAAGATGGTGGTTGAATTAATCCACAAGAGAGGGAAAAGTCTAGGAGAATGTTTGAGGGGTCCAAGGGGGATTATCCATGTCTATTAATTCCACCCACATTCTTGAATTTTATTATCATTATGTATTAAAATCTATTTTTTTATTGAGTGTCCCCAAAGCTAATCTTTGAATGCATATAAGAGGATGGGTGTGACAAGTCACATCCTATAGTTAGTTAGAACATGGGGACTGTGTACAATCAACTTGGGGAAGTGTTTGAGTCAAGAAAGAAAGCCAAAGAGAGGAAATTTGTATGGGTAGTTACAACAATTTTAAACAAAAAATGTTTTGCATGAACAAAGAACAGAGAGAAGAAAAGAAGAGCTTGGAGCTGGAGCAACCATGGAGGGAGAACTCTGGAGCATGCTAGAGCATTTTTGGAGCGTTCCTGAGTTGAACTTCCGTGTGAGTTGCACTATAACAAAAAGTTTTTGTTGTTGTTTACTAGTAGTTTTCTTGACAATGAGTTCCCTTGAGTTCCCAACAAAGAGTTTATGGTTACTTGTTCCAGAGAGACCCTGATAAATGAATGGGATGCCAGTGGGGTTGATATCAGTGAAGGGGTACATTCCTTGGGTTGGTCTGGTCGAGAGGATGAGAGTTGGTGGAAAATCGAGATCATTGTAGGAAAATACCAATGGGTTGTGGGAATTTATGAGTTGTGAGTGGACATTGAGAGACCACCCTCTTTTGTGGATTGTTATCCCTATCTCGGTGGTCCAGATTATTTTCAGCACGAAATGAGATTGGAGATATAATAAAGAAATTCACAGAGATATCACAGATATTCAATAATATAACAAAAATGTATCAGAGATGCAACCATAAACACAGATATACAGTAATACACGATTTCTATTAATGAAAGAAATGTACAGAGACTGTAAAAATACAGAGTGAAAGACTCGCTAGAATGGTGAAAACTTATCTCTAAGAAGAGATGTGACAGCTACTCGCATTTGCAAGAATATGATTACAATGAGGCTTTGAAGGCCTTTTTACAATAAACGGGAATGCCAAAAACCCTAGACATCCAAAAACCTAACCCTAGGAGATGAAGCGCCAAAAGTCATGTGGGCCCCGTTTGGGTAAGTTAGTACATCAACTTCCCAGGGTCGTAACATTTGCATACGATCTCCGTTTTAGGCGTATGATAGCTCGTTGGAAAGGTATCGTCGAGGAGATTCATTTTGGGGGCTCAATCATGCATTTGGTTATCATTGAGAACCCCAATCCCAAAAAACCTTCATTTAATCCCTCAAAATGGCCCCGAAAGTTAAACCCTGCTAAAAATAGTAAATTGCCAAAATTGCCAGAAAGTTGTTTTGAGCCAGTCGAAAAAAGTGGGTGGCCACCAATATCCACCTGGATCAATCCTCCCTCATTAAGAATTAATGGTCTCCATTGCGTTGAGTTCCCAGGGAAGAGGGAAAAGTGTTTGTTGGATCTGCATCTTGGTGAGCTGCTTGTATTGTTGGAGACGTCGCGCTGCTTAGTTTGTGGAAGTCTGTCATGAACCTGTTGAAGTTGAGGTTGTTCAACAAGTTGAGCTACATGAGAGGAAGGTGTGTAGAAGGAATCTTTGCGCTTCGCTGCAACCTTGTCGACCTGCTTCCGTTTGATAAAAGGTACAGGGGGTGATAATGTAGTGGTTGTAGTGTCCTTTTGTTCCCCTTTTGAATAGATTGTGAAGAAGTTGAATTTTGCAGTATGAGATACTACCTTGCGACACTTTTTAGGTGGAACAATAGTTGGAACTACCTCTGGTATTCTGTGGAGATGACCCCCCAAAGTAACAATGACACTACGGGGTCGAGACTCATAAACAACATGGAGTCTCCACATATATGGTTGGCCCAAGAGAACATCACAGACATCCAATGGGGCAACATCACATAATACCTCATCCTTGAA
>SNQJ01S0020919.1:88986-114414 GCA_010110895.2 Picea sitchensis
GAAGGGTTGGATGCCATATGACAATCGACACTATTGGATGACACAGAGATCTCATCCTTGCCGAAGCCACCTGATGTTGTATGGTTGCGGGTGTGGTGTTGTTGACAATCCCAACTGTTTGATGACCTCTGCTGAGATGAGGTTTTTCTGGCTTCCGCTATCAACAATAAAATGCAGCGGGGTCCCCTTCACCCACATATGTGAATGAAAAATGCACTCCCCCTCTTCAGGATCTATTGGTTCTTCTGGTTGAATTGTTGCAGTTGCGACAATAGAAGTGGGGTCTGCATCAATGATATGTCCTTTACCAGTATTTTCATAATTAGATTCTGAATCAGGGTTTGGCTCCTTGTCTTTGATCTTGGCCACCAATGACTGTTTTGAGCGACATTCATCAGTGTTGTGCCAGGGGATTTTTTGGAAATCACACCATTTTTCAGTGTCCTTCTTTTTCTTCCCATGACCCTTCTTTTCTTGTGTCTTGGACTGGTTTTCAGGACACTGTTTATTAGGGCCATCTTTGTCATACTTTGGTTGTTGCAGATTTGCAAACCCGAATTCCCGTTTGTTTTGGTGTTTAAATTTCTGCTCAATTTTAACAGCATATCGATATGCAACACCGAGTGATGATATGTCCAAAACATCCATTTCAGTCTGGATGTATCTATGTAGAGCCCCATGGTATTTCAGAACCAAATGTCGCTTGAAGTCTTTGATACGCAACTTGGTGCTCAAGGTATGGAAGGTATTGGTGAACTCCAAAACTGTTTGGCCCCTCTCTTGCCCCAGTGTGGTCCATCTCATGTACTGGTCCTCATAGTTTCCAACAGGGTAATACTGTTCCTTTACCGCATCCACAAAAAAATTCCAAGTGGGATCGACCCCATATATTCCAGACTCCTCTGTAGAACTTTGCTCCCAATAAGTTTCCCACCAATGTTTGACATGAGGGAGAGCTTTAAGGAGTGTGAAGGTGATCTTTTATTTGTCGAAAAAATTGTGAACAGAGAAATAACCTTATAGCAGAGTTAACCATTTTTCTAGGGCTTCTGCATCTATCTGTCCCTCAAATACAAGAATATCAAAATTAACTTGTACCTTAAAAGGTGAGGTGCCTTAAAAGTGGCCGCTTGATGAAGATGCGCCTGATGCTATCGGTAGGTGTTTAAGGATGTGGGCAAAATTCTCCATCATTTCGTCCCTCTGTCGCGTGAGAGCTTGCTCAAGNAACACAAGAATATCAAAATTAACTTGTACCTTGAAAGGCGAGGTTCCTCCAAAGTGGCCGCTTGATGAAGGTGTGCTTGATGCTATTGACAGGTGTTTAAGGATGTGGGAAAAATTATCCATCATTTCGTCCCTCTGTCGCGTGAGAGCTTGCTCAAGCAACAGATTGATGGGATTGTCTGCTCCGTCGTTTTTCTTTTCTTCCACCATTGAGGGTTTCTTGGGTGTGCGAGAGAAATTGTCTTCAAGAAAGACAAGCTCAAGACCCAACTTTCTATACTCGAACCTCGTCGGGGACATGCACTGAAAAAACAATGAAGAGCAGCCTGCTCTGATATCAGGCATAGGCTATCCCTATCTCGGTGATCTAGATTATTTTCAGCATGAAATGAGATTGGAGATATAATAAAGAAATGCACAGAGATATCACAGATATTCAATAATATAACATAAATGTATCAGAGATGTAACCATAAAAACATATATACAGTAATACACGATTTCTATTAATGAAAGAAATGTACAAAGACTGTAAAAATAGAGTGAAAGACTCGCTAGAATGGTGACAGCTTATCTCTGAGAAGAGATGTGACGGCTACTCGCATTCACAAGAAGATGATTAAAATGAGGCTCTGAAGGCCTTTTTACAATAAAAAGGAATGCCAAAAACCCTAGACATCCAAAAACCTAACCCTAAGAGATGAAGTGCCAAAAGTCATGTGGGCCCCATTTGGATAAGTTAGTACATCAACTTCCCGGGGTCGTAACTTTTGTATACAATCTTCGTTTTAGGTGTATGATAGCTCGTTGGAAAGGTATCGTCGAGGAGATTAATTTTGGGGGATCGATCATTCCCTTGGCTATTATTGAGAACCCTGATCCCGAAAAACCTTCATTTAGGCCCTCAAAATGGCCCCGGAAGTTAAAACCTGCTAAAAATAGTAAATTGCCAAAATTACCAGAAAACTATTTTGAGCTAGTCAGAAAAGGTGGGTGGCCATTGATATCCACCTGGATCACTCGGGGGTGAATTGTTGCTGATATTTGAAACAACAAGTCTATGGTTGGGTGGAACGTTCATCCCAAGAAGTTGGTTCCACAACGGATTCAAAAGATAAGTGTTTTATTTATTTATGTGTTGTATTTATGAGTTAAATTGTTGTACATCCACTCTGTGTTTAATAAGAATTTATACGATGTTGTGTTGATTTGTTTAAGTTGCATTCATATTGTTTTAAGAATGTTGTAGATGCATTTAAATAATGGTAACACACAATAGTTAAATTTGGTTGTAATTCATAGTTGGTAAGCTAAAAGCATTTAGTTAGGATTTTTTTTTAATTTTTATGAGTATTTTCGCACATAATGGACCTCAGCTAGGTTGGGGGACGTTACATTATGGTATCAGAGCTTCTAGTTCAAACATCGGGCTTGTATGGGCCAAGAACTAGTGAAAATTTGGGAAAATTCGTTGTCACAAAATTTGTTCTATGAAGAATTTGGGGGAAAACAAAGAAAATTAGAGAAAAATCCCCAAATTCGTAAGAAAAAATTGAGTTTAAATGCTTCAGAACTGTCTAAGAGGTTTAATAGAGTCAATATGTAGAATTATAGAGTTAAAATTCGACCCATATGGTTGAAATTTTTGTTTTAATGGCCGCTATAGAATTGGAGAAATTTTGATGAATCGACAGTCAAGATCACGTTTTTTTTTTAGATCAGTGGCCCAGATTCATCCTTGATAAATTAAAAAAATTATAAGGTTTTCAGAGTTTAGAAAGATCAAATTGATCAACGACGAAGATTTATTTTAAGTAGTTGAGAAAATGAGATAAATCGATGATCTGTAATCATTTTCAGTCGTTGGGAAGTCAGAGAAGATTAATGGTCAATATCATTTTGAACGGTAGATTAATGACCCGAATTCATCGGGGATTTGGTTGAACATTTCTAAGTGTTGAAGTTCACCAAAAGAATTCATCTATGGTTGATGGCTGATGATCAAGAATTGGCTGACTTGGGTGAATAGTTTGGTTCTTCCAAAGGAAATCTCCGATGGTCGATGGTTGATGATCAAGTGTCGAAGGATTTAGTAGGATGTTAATTCATCCAAGAGAAGTTGTCGATCATTGATGGAGGAAAGAGGGTAATTTCATTTTATTCCACATCAACATCCACGTGTCCTGACATGTAATCCAAACTGCCATGTTAGAGTCTATGCATCATGCCACGTCAACATCCACGTGTCATGCCACATCATCATAGTTGCCACGTCATCCAAGAAATGGTCGATGGTCATTGGTCGGGTCAGCCGAATTAGAGAATTGTTTTTGTATGCCAACCAGAATGATCAATGGCTAGTGGTCGGGTCAGCCAAATTGGTAAATTGTTTCATTGGCTAAGAAAAATTTTCGATGGTTGACGGTCGATGGTCGGGTCGACTAGTTTATCCATGTATCGCAAATTGATTTCTAAAGGAAAGGGTCGATGGTCTATGGTTGGGTCGACAATTTTGGAAAATGTTTATGTGTGTCCAAATGAAAACATAGATCGTCGATCGAAGATAAGGTTCATATCAACGACTAAGTTTCCACCCGATTTGAGATCAATGGCTCATATTTAAAGGTTTTTATAACAATGAAACAGTCAAATTTCTAAGAAATTTCATAGTTTTTGAAGGTCATGAACTCACGTTGCAATTTTGAGGCCTTAAACGACATTTTTAAGCAATCAAAACCCATGAGAATAGAGTGAAATACCTTTGGTACACTTTTTATCTACAAATTAAATAAAATAACTTGGAGATATCTATCTAATGAGCTACTTCAGGCGCAAAATAGAACTCATATAAGAAAGTTACAGTTGAAACAGTTAAGGTAAAAATTTGGCACCAATTTACTTCCAGGGGGTATAACACCCTGCTCAAAAGTCTATTTGAGGCATGGGAGAATTCTATGGAAATATTATGAACCATAGAACACATTCATGGAGCCATATTTGGAATTTGGGTAGGAAAAAATATGCATAAAGAGGAAGAAGACACCAATAGCATACATGGATAAAATGGGAAAACAATCAAAACTTAAGCTTGGAGCTCATATTTGAGAAAACAAATAGTCTCTGGAAATGTATTGAAGAGAAGAGAACATATTTCCACCCATAATTTTGAATTGGGAATTAAAATTTTTCTCATAAAGTAATAAAGTAAATTCTGCAGGAGTAAGTGAGTCGAAAATTGCAACATGTAAATGTTGTAAATTTTCACTTAGAACTCAGAAAGAGACATGAGTAGAGTCGTTGGAGAGTTGTTTTGGAGAGGAACGTATCTAAGGGAATCGTATTTTTACTTAGTGCAATGTCCTTCATAAATTGGGATGAATAATAACATGTATTCTAATTGATGAAGTGTTTTATGTTATGCATGTTCTAACAATAATTATTACATGCACATTTCTTTCATAATTAGAGGTACAGGAAAACAAAATTGGTTCTTATATGAGGATTGGANCAGGCGCAAAATAGAACTCATATAAGAAAGTTACAGTTGAAACAGTTAAGGTAAAAATTTGGCACCAATTTACTTCCAGGGGGTATAACACCCTGCTCAAAAGTCTATTTGAGGCATGGGAGAATTCTATGGAAATATTATGAACCATAGAACACATTCATGGAGCCATATTTGGAATTTGGGTAGGAAAAAATATGCATAAAGAGGAAGAAGACACCAATAGCATACATGGATAAAATGGGAAAACAATCAAAACTTAAGCTTGGAGCTCATATTTGAGAAAACAAATAGTCTCTGGAAATGTATTGAAGAGAAGAGAACATATTTCCACCCATAATTTTGAATTGGGAATTAAAATTTTTCTCATAAAGTAATAAAGTAAATTCTGCAGGAGTAAGTGAGTCGAAAATTGCAACATGTAAATGTTGTAAATTTTCACTTAGAACTCAGAAAGAGACATGAGTAGAGTCGTTGGAGAGTTGTTTTGGAGAGGAACGTATCTAAGGGAATCGTATTTTTACTTAGTGCAATGTCCTTCATAAATTGGGATGAATAATAACATGTATTCTAATTGATGAAGTGTTTTATGTTATGCATGTTCTAACAATAATTATTACATGCACATTTCTTTCATAATTAGAGGTACAGGAAAACAAAATTGGTTCTTATATGAGGATTGGATTTATGGAAGATGCCCAAGGATCTTACAACCATGAGGAGGAGATCCAATATCTGCATGTCGGCATGAGAAATGCTAAGACAGAGTCTAATGGAAGAAGAGGCAAGTAGGGGCTTGTAACTATGAAAAGATTGCATAGAGAAGTGCAAATCTACAAGGCCAATAATGAAAGGATTATGAAGGATTAGGAAGATATACTTCAAAGTATGAATATGTTGCATAAGCAAGTTAAAAAATTCTCTGGAACCAAGAAAGAAGCTAGTGCTATACAAGTGACATCATCTAGATCTCAAAGCAAAATGGATTATCATGGGAATGACAAGCAATCAAGAAGCATGAACAGGGGCCATCATTCTCCAAAGAAGTCCACCAGAAGAAGTACTCCTGCAATTTAAGTTCCCAAGAGTAGCCCAAGTGTATCTCCTATTAGGCGGCATATAATAAAGTCCGAGGCAAACATCTTGGAAGGTGAACTTGGGAAAATCAAGCCAACAAATTTCAATTGTGAGCACAGGAAAGGAGAAGAGGTTGAGGCCTCACTATTGGAAATGAAGAAATATTTCTAGCTGCATGATTACCCCTCAAGGTTAGAAGATAGAATTGCAACCTATCACTTGCAAGGAAAGGCATCCATGTGGTAGGATCATCTTAATCAATCCAAGCACCTTGATGAGAAAAGGATCTCATGGAGGCAATTCAAAGGATATTTCCAAGAGAAATATTTGTTCGAGCATTATTATGAAAGGAATATGAAAGAGTTCTTTGAACTCAAGTTAATAAGCATGGCAATAGATAAATATGAGAAGAGGTTCTTTAAATTGATGAAGTATGTTGACTTCATAAAGGATGAGAAAGTCAAAATCCAAAGGTTTATTCCTCTCGAATTCACGGTTCCATGTTGGAGCTAAGCGAAGGCCTCAAAGAGTTTTGTGAGAGAATTATAAGTCAACTAAATACTTTGTTGGATGCCAAAATTGGAAAATTAAACAAAGAACTAGCAGAGTGGCATAAATTACCATGACATGAGAGTCGAAATCGAAGAAATAACAAATGGGAATAGAAACCCCGATAATTCAACTTCACACTGGGTACCTCCCCTATCACATTACACATCCAACATGGGGACATATCATAATGGCATGCCCAAGGTGAATATTGTTGTTATATCTGTTTATGGATCGAACACAAGAGAAGCAACAAGTTGGGTAAATAAAATCGAGCAATACTTCAGGTATTACCAAATTTTTTATGATGAAGAAAAAATGAATGTCACGTCTATACATCTAAAGGAATTTGTGTATGACTGGTTCTTATGCTGGAGAGAAAAATCCAAATATCTAGCAAGAGAATGGGTTGTATTCAAAAAGAAATTATTCCTACGTTTTATCGACACATAATAAAAAGGGGGTTTTGCTAAATTCTCCCAATTACAACAGTATGATACAATGGAGGAATTTTTTGAGGATATAGATGTGTTATCCACCTGTGTCCCTAATATGTCAGAAGGTTGGATACTCCAAATAGCCTTATCAGGATTGATGAAAAATATTTGAAATGAGCTCGAATTACTTGACATTAAGGATATTGAGAAAGCTCGTCAGAAAGCCAAAATCACAAAACTTAAGACATATCAAAATACACCATGTTTATTAATCAAAGAGTCTAGCTCCAAATACATTCTCGTTCACAAAAGTACACTTCCACTAGATACGAGAAAAGATAAGGACCGATGTTTTAAGTGTAATGCACCAAATTGGAAATAGGGCCATAAGTGCAAAAACAAAAAGTTTTTTCTTTGCAAAATAGACAAGAGTGACAAAAATGAAGATGAAGAAGCAGGGGACATATCTTCATCTGATGAAGGAATAGACAATGGAGACACAGGAAATTCCCATGAGTGAGGGAGTCAAAATGAAAGTCCAAAACTCTCTATCGCTGCAATAACAAGTATTTCTCAACCCCAAACTCTTAAATTTTATGGCTATGTGAAGAAAACTAAAGTAACAGTGCTCATAGATAGTGGGAGTTCACATAAATTTATATATACAAATATAGAAAGGAAATTAAAGATATTTATTCATCCTACCTTTGAATTTTAAGTCTCCATCCTAGGCAATATGACTACTTTATGTGATGGGAAATGCCATAAGGTAGAAGTATCCATGAATGACTACAAATTAAAATATCCTATGTATGTTATGCCAGTCAGAGAGGTAGATATTGTCTTGGGGTTCCAATGGTTAACCACGCTTGTTACTGTTGGATTAAACTTACAATAGAAATTTATAATATTTTATGAAAATGGGAAAAAGTATAAATTACAGGGAATTAACTCTCCTCCTCCACAAATAGTCTCATCCAACAGGATGGAAAAAATGATTAAAAAGGGAGCCCAGGATTATTTCTTACACTGTTATACAATAGAGGGAACTATTGACAAGGAAAAAAATGATGATCCCAATAAATTAGAAAAGAATATTGAAAAATATAACACCATTTTTCAGGATCCTCCTCGTGGTTTTCCTCCATCTCGTTCTAGAGACCACATCATAGAATTGATCCCTGGTTCCGCCCCAATTAGAAAAAAAAAATTATAGACATTCGCACCAACTTAAGATAGAAATCGAACGACCGATTCAATAATTATTGGACTACAATGTTATTACATGAAGAAAGATTCCTTATTTAGCTTCAGTCATACTTGTTAGAAAAAAGGATGGATCATATAGACTCTGTATTGATTATCAAGAATTGAAAAAAATCACGATAAAGGATGAATTTCCAATTCCAATTGTGGATGAGTTATTGGATGAGCTCCATGGCACTAATTATTTCTCCAAGCTAGACTTAAAATTAGGTTATTATCAAATAAGAATTCGAGAGGAATACATTCCCAAAACTGCCTTTTGTACCCATGAATATTTGTACGAATTTTTGGTTATGCCTTTCAGTTTATCCAATGCTCCCACTACCGTCCAAGCAATAATGAATTCTTTATTTCGTCTGTACCTATGAAAGTTTTCACTTTTCTTCTTCGATGATATCCTTGTTTATAACAAGAACTGAAACTCACACCTCAAGCACATTGAGCCAGTATAAAAAAATCCTTCAAGAGAATAAGTTCTACGTTAACAAATCTAAATGCATCTTTGGACAAAAAGAGATAGTATTTTTGGGGCATGTTGTATCAGATGAAGGAATCAAGGTTGATCCAAAGAAAATTGCGGTAGTTACTGAGTGGCCTAGCCCCAAATAAATCACATCATTATGATGATTCTTGGGTCTTACTGGGTACTATAGAATATTTGTTCGAAACTACACAAAAATTGTGGCCTCATTAACAACATTACTAAAAGCAGATGTTTTTAAATGGAACAACGAAGTTGAAGTGTGTTTTAGAAGGTTGAAGCTCTTAATGACATCCAACCTAGTTTTGTCAGCTCCATATTTATCCAAAACATTTTTCCTTGAATGTGATGCTTCAGGAATAGAATTAGATGCCATACGTATGCAAGATAATAATCCCATCGCATTCGAAAGTCAAAAATTCAAACCAACGGAGAAAACAAAATCAACATATGACAAAGAAATGTTGGAAATTATGCATGCCTTGGTTAAGAGGAAAAAATACTTGTTGGGAACAAAATTTCTCATGAAAATGGATCACAATAGCTTGAAGTATTTTTTAACTCAGAAAAACCTTTCATCAAAGAAACAAAAACGGGTGAGCAAAATCTAGGTCTTTGATTTCGATATTGTTTATAAAAAAGGAAGGGAGAATTTGGTAGAAGATGGGCTATCAAGGAAACTTAATAATGATGTTATTTAATGTCCTATTTCCATCATCATTCCTGAATGGATCTTAGAAGTTGAAAACGAGTATACAAAAAATACATAATGAGGAGGATAATAAAGTAAGTTGAAAGAAACCCAACTGAAAATCCTAAATTCACTTGGGAGAATGACATACCGTGGTACAAACAATGGATATTTTTACTGAACTCTTCCAAGTTCAAACTCCAAGTTTTGAAATAAAATCATGATTCTCCATCAGCAGGTCATGTGGGGTTTTTAAAAAATTACTACAATATACGACAATCCTTCTTTCGAAAAGGTATGCGATCTGACATTCTTAAATATGTGGAAAAATGTGACTCCTATCAATGAAAAAAGTTTGAAACTATTGCTCCTCCAGGTCTTCTACAACCCCTTCATGTCCCAACCCAAAAATGGTATGAAATATCTATGGAATTTATTACTGGTCTTCCTACCTATGAAGTAAAATACGCTATATTTGTAATCGTAGAATGACTAACCCAATATGCCCACTTTTTCGAGATTTATTCAAAATACAAGGCTATCCAAGTCACCGATAGCTATGTTAAAAATATTTTTAAGCTTCATGGATTTCCCAAAGTTATCATAAGTGATAGGGATCCCAAGTTTACTAGCAAATTTTGGAAGGAACTACTAGGTGTGTACATCCTTAACCACGAGTACTTCAAACCATCCCCAAATAG
This sequence comes from Picea sitchensis, assembly GCA_010110895.2. Taxonomy (NCBI): domain Eukaryota; kingdom Viridiplantae; phylum Streptophyta; class Pinopsida; order Pinales; family Pinaceae; genus Picea; species Picea sitchensis. Next base: position 98,921 of record SNQJ01S0020919.1, read on the forward strand.
ATGGACAAATTGAAGTGGCTAATAAATTGCTTGAAGGGTACCTGGGGAATTTTTTGAATGATCGTAAGAAAAAATGGATCAATTGGTTACATATTGAATAATGGTGGTAAAACGTCCATGTTTGAAGCACTATATGGTTATCCGCCTCCATCCATTAAGGAGTATGTTATCTATTCTAAAGTTATTTCTATGAAATACTATCTATCTGTGTCAGAAGAAGTTTTATGCACTCTTAAATCTCACCTCTGTTGTGGAAAATTTTCCCTTGTGGACAAGTGAAACCCCCCTTGGATCAAGACTCCTTTGATCCAAGGCAGAAAGAATAAAATTGTTTTCTACTATTCCACTAGATCTAATCTATATGTCAACAATCAGATTGAGAAGAGAAGAATTGATGAATTACCTTTTTTCCATCAATTTTCCTCGCTACTCCAGCCCTTGATCTTGATGTCCAAGCTCTTGGTGCAAGAGACTTCCTGCAATGAACAAAGAAATACCTCCTTCTTCTATGATAAATTGTTCAACACAATAGATCTATCTATATCAAATTAGACAAAAAATAGACATGCATATAGTGAAAAATATAAACATGAGGGGATTAGGCCAAGTTATATTATGGAAAGAAATAAATATCGAAGCATTTACAACCTTAATGTTGATGTTTTTATATCTCCTCCAAGATCTCCTTTCCATCCCCTTGAATGTCAGAAGATCAACAATATGATTTCCTAAATTTCTTCCTCTTCTTTCACCAAAGAATGACCTCCATTATATAGGAATTGAGGCATAACAACCATATGATAGTTTTGAGGAGAGGATTTGATCAAGTGAGGATTTTTCTAAACAAACAAGATTGAACTTGACTTGAATAAAGGGTAGCTCGAACCAATCCCTTAACCAATTGAAATCTCTGGGAACCAACCTATCAAAATAAGGCATAACGGTTGCAACCACTTCATCACCCCCTCATAACGGAGTAGGGAGTGATAGTATCGCTCACCTAAAACCAATAAAGGAGCGATGAAGAGGGTTCATCCCCCCCTGCATGTGGGCAGGGGGACGATGAAGCTCAAAAAGGGACAAAAAATCAAGGTAAAAGATAATATTTCGACCTCCAAATGATAGGTTTCTTCTTCAACATGTCTAGGGATTATGAAAAACACTTCCACATGGTGACAAAATTGTGACACTTGATAAAGTGTGACACTTGGTAGTGTGACAAATAGATGTGTAACAGATGCCCCCTAAAGCGTGAGGTCATAATAAAATTTGATGGTAGAAACACTTTACAAAACTGTGTATGTAAGGGTGTTGGAATAGGAGAGTTGGGTGGAATCTGCAAACAAACATAAAAAAATTATATATGTATCATGCACAAGGTAGGCATACCCATGCTTAGATTAAATTGACATAAATCATGGCCTCTGACCAATACACTATGGATCCATGAAAGCATTGACTAAGGATATGGACACCAAAGATATAATGTGGATCCATACCTTCCATGATGTGATCAGGTTGTAGCCATGAAATAATACACACTGGAGTGACGATATGACAAAAACCTAGCCACATACCAATACAAAGTGGATCTATGTAAAAACATATAAATCAATGAGATCACCAACATGATGGCCATACTAGAATCTTCTTAAGTACTAAAATAATATCCATCTCAACCTAGGTGAGGCACGCAACAAAGATGGATTACTTAGGGGTTCTTAGGGTCTTCGTCTTGATCCCAAAATGGTACGATTCTAGCCATGTTAATAGATTTTTTGATGTCGAACATGGTAGAAATCACTTGATTACTGATCATTGATGTATACCGTTAACAAGTTCAAGGGAAATCACCAATGATGAAAATGACTCCCAAGGTACCCTAGTACATTCCATTGAATGTGAATAAATGATTTGAAGACAAACATTCATGGAATAATTCGATGAGAGACTAATTATGTAAACCTACAGTTGAAAGAGAGGATACCTTCCATTGGGGCATGCAGTTTTCAAGGTACTAACTGGTTTCTAAGTCTATTTCCTAGATAATTTATTAAAGTTGACAAGAACAAACTCTTTGAAGGAGGGCCATGATGTGTCCCCCTCATCGACACAAAACTAACACATGAAATTGTTGTAAGATGATAGATCAAATGAGCATAAATTGATAGAATGATGAAAGTTGGTAATACTACAGAGTGGTTGATTTGGGATGAAACTTCCCTTGAACATTGTGAGTCACGAAAAATGACTTGACAACATTTACTTGATGAGATATAGACCAATACATAGTGTGACAATAACTGGGGAAATTTTTGGGTGAGTCGAAGGAGTATAATGACTCATAGGATTGGTATGACTCATAGACAAACAATTTAACCAATTGTAAGACAAGATACACGCAGGTGTTGTGTTCAAGGGTGACAACAAAAATTTTCCATAATGCTTTCCAAAAGGTTGACCCACTTCCCTCAAATTCCCCCCACCATGAACAAAAAGTACCTCTTTGTTTGTTAATGAGCTTGATGAGGATAACATATTCTTGATACGACTCATCTTCGATGAGTCTCTCATCACATGTTTAACAAACCTGAAGAAGGAGAGGTTCAGTCCCATATGGGTCGTTCAATGTATAATTTGATGAGCCCAGAGAAGATAAACTCGACGGTCTTTTAATGTTTAAGAGTTTGAAAAGAACTTAAAGAAGACTCCAAAGAGTTGTTCTTTTTCATAAATTTAGTCCCCTGAGCCCAAACAAATATAAAACAATACAAGGGATAACTCTTCTATAAAAATTTGACTAGAGTATTCATTTTTCATAATTAGTCCATCCGGTCCGAAAAATGGTTAAACTTACACCGAATAGAATCCCTTTCAAATCCTTTTAAAGAGTGTGAAAGGAAACAAGCTTGCTTGGAAATCTTTTCATGTTTAAAGAGTGTGAAAAGAGCTTAAAGGAGACTCCAAAAATTTCCTTTTTCGTATAGTTTTTACGATCCCCAAAAAGTGATATAAGTATACTCGGTAACTTATTATCATGTATTTACGAGCACGAGAAAGAACAAAGACTAAGCTTGTCTAGAGAGAACGAGTGGTACAAAACTAATTTCTGATGGATGAAAAGACTCCTAAGAAATGACTATGGTAGGGTGTAGAAAGTAGGCATGGAAAGCGAGGACCACTCATAGAAGTGTTTCTCTCTAGAGGGTAATTTCAAAATGGGTGTAGCATGATGCAAATGTCTAGAGTCAAGCATAATTGCAGTGTCCATAAGTAAGCGATACAACAAATAATAGCGAAGTAGTAGCAAGTTGATATGGATCTATGAGCAGAACGAAATGAAACCACAAATTTATAATATTAACACAGAGACACATTGAACAATAACAAAGATATAGTAAAACATGACTTCTATTAAATAAGAAATATGTTGAAAACTGTAAAATGCAAACTGAAAACAAGCTTGCTAGAATGGTGGCAACTTATCTATGAGAAGAGATGTGACGACTATGCTCATTGATAAGAAGATGACTACAATGAGGCTCTGAAGGAATTTTTACAATAAACATTAATTCCAAAACCTTATACATCCAAAAACCTAACCCTAGGAGATGATGCACCAAAATTCATGTGGGCCTCATTGGGGAAAGTTAGTACATCAACTTCTCGGGGTCGTAACTTTTGCATACAATCTTCATTTAGGGTGCACAATAGATCGTTCGAAAGGTATTGATGAGGATATTAATTTAGGGATATACATCAAAGCCATTGGCCTAAATTTAGGTTCCTTATCACAAAAATCTTCCTTTAGGCCCTCAAAATGGCCCCAGAAGTTTAGGAACCGAAAAAATGCTAAAAATAGTAAGTTGCCAAAAAAATTTTTTTGGGCTAGTTGGACAAGGTGGGTGGCCACCGCGATCCTCTTGGATCAACCCTCATCCATTAGGAATCAATGGTATCCATTTTTTTGAGTTCCCCCATAAGATGTGGAAATTTCTGCTGAATTTTGCCCTGGGTGAGCCACTAGCCTTGGTGCAAGAGCTTCCCTACTTTGACAACCCGATAAAGTTGGATCCTCTGCTCGCAAGTTCGCTTGAACTGTGTGTCCATGATATCATCAGTGGATGAATATTCCATGCAGTCAGGGCTTATCTCTGTTGGTTTCAACTATTCTGCTATCTCCAAGGTGTCCAATAATGGTGGAAAATAAGGCCAAAGTAGGTTCACATTGAACAATGGGTACAAACTAAGGAAGGGGTGAAGGTTGAGATAAAAATAATTGTTACCCACAACCTTGGTGATGGTTTAGGGTCCATAAAGGAGTGTATGGATATTCTGATGAGGTCGTGTAAGGCATTCTTTTAGCAAGTGAAACCAAACTTTGTCTCCAACCTGAAACTGGTGTGGTACTCAGTGTTGATCATGGAGTTGCTTATACTTGGAATTGGACTTTTGTAAAATATTCTGAACCTCTTGGCGGATGTTTTGGATCCACTCAATGAACTGGGTGGCTTTGTCAACTCCTTTTTGACCATGCGAAGAGACTTCCTGGGTGGCCATAATGGGTAGTGAAACATCCATGGGACCTAATGGTTGAAATCCCAACCCCACCTGAAAGGGGTTGTGGTCAGTTGAGCTATATATGGCTCTGTTGTAGTTGTGTTGAACATAGGGAAGAATCTCATCCTAGGTGCAGGGGTGCTTGGAGTTGTACATGTGCAAGATGTGCATGATCATCCAGTTGACAACCTCAATTTGGCCATCCTTCTAGGGGTGGAAGGTTGTGGACTTGGTGATCTTGGTGTCCAACAATGACTAGAGGATCGAACAGAATGTGCTGAGTAATCAACTGTCCCGATATGAGATAATGGTTTATGGGATCCCAAAGTGTACCCACACTCATTCAAAAAATATATTGGAAGTGGCCTATGTTGTGATGCTCTTCTTGCAGGCGACCATAATATTCATCTTGGAAAAGCAATCAACAACCACAAAAACACAGTCATTTCCCCTCTTGGTGTATGGAAGGCCCAACATGTAGTCCATTGAGATGGATTCCCAGGGCCTGTTAGGAGTAGCTAGAGGAGTGTACAGGCCTTGTTTCTTAGTGGTTGGTTTGGCAATCGCGTAGGCAGTGCAAGACCAAATATACTTGCTGACGTCCTGTCAAATTTTCGGCTAGTAGAAATGTCATTGTAGCACTGCCACTATCGTTTCCACGCCGAAGTGTCCTGCCACCCGACTATACTAGGATTCCCAAATCATCTTTGCTCACTATTTTGATGGAACACATAGATCACCCACATGGCACTGTAGCCCATCCTGTAGATGGAAATTAGTGACAATTGTGTTTGTGCCCCACATCTAGTAGGTGTTGGTGAAGTCAAGATCTGTCTCACAGAGGTGGGGCCATTCGGAGGTCTCATGGCCGCAAGAATCGAGCAATCTGATGAGTTCCGTGACTATAGGTTGGATGAGGAAATCAATGACTTGATTGGTACTTCCTGGTTTATATTTTATGTTGAGGTGGAACTACTGCAAATATGTGGACCACTTCTAATGGAGGAAATTCTGCAATTTTCTTTGTGTCTGCATGAACTACATTGAATTATGATATGTGTGGATGAATTTATCCCTCCTGAGAATGTAATGCCTCCACTGGAGGTAGGATTTCACAATGGAGTACATTTCTTTGTCGTAAGTAGGGTACTTACAGACAACATATGATAGTTTCTCACTATGATATGCCATGAGGTGGCCATGCTGAGTGATGACTGTGCCCACAACATAGTTTGAATCATGTGTCTCGATCTCATATGGTTGTTACAGTTTAGGTAATGAAAGCACTAGGGCGGAGCACAAGCACTGCTTCAGATCATCGAATGCTTTCTGTTGGGATAAGCCCCACACAATTTTTTTCTTACCGCCACCCTTGGCTATTTGGTTGAGGGCCCTTGCAATATGGGAGAATCCTAAAATGAACCTTTGATAGAAATTGGCAATCCTTAAGAAGCTTCAAAGCTCAGTGAGCATGGTTGGGGATGGCCAGTCACAAATGACTTGGATCTTGGCTAGATCAACATGAAAACCATGCGCATCAACAATGTAGCCTAGGTACTGGAACCCTATCCATGTTGAAGGATCATTTTTCCAAGTTGGCATATAGCTTGTGTTTCCACAGAGTGTGCAAAACTTGTTGAATATGCTGCAAGTGTTCTTCCCAAGTCTTGTTGTAGATGAGGATATCCATATACACCACCAAAACATAATTAGCAAAATTCTGCAAGGTATTGTCCATCATCCTCATGAAAGTTGTTGGGGCATTAGTCAAACCAAAGGGCATGACCAACCATTCAAAAAAACCTTATTTTGACTTGAAGGAGATTTTCCATACATATGTTTGTTTTATTGAGATCTGATGGTAGCTAGACTTCATATCAATCTTACTGAATTATTTGGCCCCATTGAACTGATCAAGGAGATCGTCGATTCGAGGAATTGGGTATTGGTTCCTGACTATAATTTTATTTAGGGCCCAATAATCAATGTAGAGTCACCAAGTCTCATATTTCTTCTGCACCAACACGATTCAACTTCCACAAGGTGATGATTTGGGTCGGATGTTCTCCTTGTGGAGAAGTTCTTGGATCTGAAACTTGATCTCCTCATTTTCTAGCAGAGAGTGAGAATAGACTGGTCCATTGGGTAGCGGTGTTTTGGGGGTTAGATCGATGGGATGCTTGACCTGATCGTGCAGAGGTACCCCGATAAGTGATGAGATTATGTCTTTGTATTATTCCATGACCTTATCCACTTTCTTCTGCTGCATGGAGAGGTTAGCTATGGAGGCCATGGATGTGGTTGCAACCTTTCACTCACTCTAAGAGTGAATCACAAAGAAGATAAACTTCCCAGTAAGAGAAATGATCTTCTTACATTACTTGGTAGAGATCAAGGAAATAACACTAGGTGGGACCACCTTAGGTATCCTGTATAATTTCCTATTCAAAGTAATAATAAGACTACAAGGCCTAGACTCATATACAACATGAATTTTCCATAAATAAGGTTGGCCCAAAAGAACATCACAAAATTCAAGGAGAGAAACATCACACAATACCTCATCCTTGAATGGATTGATGTCGTATGACATGCGATACTATTGGATGATGCAAAGATCGCTTCCTTGACGGAACCATCTGATGGTGTAGGGTTGTGGGTGAAACGTTGTCGGTAAGGCTAGCCGCTTGATGACCTCTACTGAGATGAGATTCTTCAGGGTACCGCTATCAATAATGAAGTGCAACGGAGTTCCTTTAATCCACATCTATGAATGAAAGAGGTGCTTGCCTTCCTCTATCTCATCAGGTTCTTCGGGATGGATCTTGGTGATAGAAAGAGTGGCATTGGGTTCCACATCAATGATCCATATCCCCTTTTCTAGTTCTAACACAAAGTCGAAATTCGCGTCTGATCCAGAGGCTTTTACCTTATCCACCAATGACTTCTTTGAGTGGAAATCAACAGTGTTATGCCAGGGGCTCTTATGGAAGTTGTATCACTTCCCAGTATCTTTATTCATCTTCCCATTGTCCTTATTTACTTTCATCTTGGACTAGTTGTCCTGAGGTTTCCCACATTTTCTCTGTCCTTTTTTTTGCAGGTTGGGGTTATCCTTTCCCTACTTTTGTTGTGAGGGGTTCCCAGACCAAACTGCTGCTTCTTTTGTTTCAAATTCTACTCAATTTTTATGACATATAGATAGGCTACACCCAAGGATGAGATGTCCAAAAAATCCATTTATGTCTAGATGTATCTATGCAATATACCACCATGGTACTTGAGCACCATATTTTGCTTAGAATATTTGATACCCATCTTGGTGCGCAAGGTATGGAAGACATTAGTGAACTCTGGCATTGTTTGGTCCCTTTCCTGCTACAGTGTCATCCATATTGTATACAAGTCATCATAGCTTCCAACAGGGTAGTATTGTTCCTTAATAACACCCCCAAAGGAACCCCAAGTGGGTGCAATTTCAAATAATTTGGATCCCTCTATTTCCTTTTGCTCACAGAAAGTCTCCCACCAATATTTGACATGGGGGATGACCTTGAGGAGTGCAAATGTAATCTTTTCTCTATCGGAAATGTTGTGGAAAAAAAAACACCCTTCTAGAAGGTTTAACCATTTATCTACGACATCCACATATATTTGACCTTCAAATATAGGAATATAAAATTTGATATGTACCTTGAAGGTGGCGGCACCACTGCTTGAGGTGGATGTGTCACTTGTTGACAGTCGTTGAAGGATTTGTGCAAATTTGTTCATCATCTCGTTCCTCTGTCGCCCAAGGGCTTCCTCAAGCAACATTTTGAAAGGATCTCCTGTCTCATTGTTTTTATTTTCACCCACCATGGATGATTTCTTGGGCGTGCGAGATCATTTATCCTCAAGAGAAACAAGATCGAGACCCAACTCTCTATATCCTGACCACGTCGGGGACATGCATTAAAAGAAATGACAAGGAGAAGACTGCTATGATACCACTGACCCAGATTTATGAGTGGAATGAAATGAAACCACAGATTTATAATATTAACACAGAGACATAATGAGCAATAATAGAGATATAGTAAAAATTGACTTCTATTAAATAATAAATATGTTGAAAACTGTTAAATGCAGACTTAAAACAAGCTTGCTAGAATGGTGGCAGCTTATATCTGAGAAGAGATGTGATGGCTATGCTCATTCGAAATAAGATGAGTACAATGAAGCTCTGAAGTCCTTTTTACAATGAACATGAATGAAAAAACCCTATACAACCAAAATCCTAATCCTAGGAAATGAAGCGCCAAAAGTCATGCGGGCCCCGTTGGGGTAAGTTAGTACATCAACTTCCCGGGGTCGTAACGTTTTCATATGATCTCCGTTTAGGGTACATGATAGCTCGTTGGAAAGGTATTGATGAGGAGATTCTTTTAGGGGGATCAATTAGAGACTTTAGACAATCTATAAGGTGTTTGATCGTGAAAAATTGTCGTTTAGGCCCTCAAAATGGGCCTGGAAGTTCAGGAACCAAAACACTGCTAAAAATAGTAAGTTGCCAAAAAAATATTTTGAGGCAGTTGGACAAGGTGGTTGGCCAATGATATCCTCCTGGATCAATCCTCCCCCCTTAGGAATAAATGGTATCCATTGCGTTGAGTGCCCCCATCAGATGAGGAAATTTCTGTTGAATTTGGCCCCGAGTGAGCCACTTGCCTTGGTGCAAGAGATGCCCTGCTTTGACAACCCGATAAAGTTGGATCCTCTGCTCGCAAGTGACCTTGCATGTGTGTTGATGATCCGAAATATATTTGTAGAATGAAATGAATATGGATTATTATCAAAATATTCTTAACACAAAATAACAGATATACAGTAAAACTGGTTTCTATTCAATAAGGAAATAAGCTAAAACAGTAAAATGCAGCAGAAACAAGCTTGCTAGAATGGTGGTGGATTATCTCTGAGAAGAGATATGACGACTTCAATCATTCATAAGAATATCATTAAAATGGGCTCTAAAGGCCTTTTTACAATAAACAAGAATGTCAAAAATCCTAGACATCCAAAAAACCTAACCCTAGGAGATGAAACACCAAAAGTCATGTGGGCCACGTTTAGGTAAGTTAGTACATCAACTTCCCGGGGTCATAACTTTTGCATAAGATCTTTGTTTTGGGTGCACGATAGCTCATTCGAAAGGTTTATCCGAGGGATACACATTTTTTTGTTATCTATAAAAGGTCATTCTAACTACGACGATCCCTAAAAACATTGTTTAGGGCCTCAAAATGGCCCTGTAGGTTAGGGACCCGAAAACTAGGGAAAAAACTACCAAATTAGAAAAATGCCAAAATGAGCTAGTTGGAATAGGTGGGAGGCCACCGACATCCATCTGGATCAGTCCATGATTTGATCAGTGTATTCTCGTTCCATGCAGTCAGGGTTGAGCTATGTTGGTGTCAACTTTTCTACTATCTATGAGGTGTCCAATAATGGTGGAAAATAAGGCCGAAGGAGGTCCACATTGAACACTGAGTGCAAGCCAAGGAAGGGGGTAAGGTTGAGCTCAAAATAATTGTTACCCATATCCTTGGTGATGGTTTAGGGTCCATAATAGAGTCGAAAAAGCTTCTGATGAGGCCCTGTAAGGTGTTCTTTTTGCAAGTGCAACCAAACTTTGTCTCCCACCTGAAACTGGTGTGGCACACAATGTTGATCATGGTGTTGCTTGTACTTGGAATTGGACTTCTGTAACATATCCTGAAATTATTGGTGGATGTGTTGGATACGCTCAATGAACTGGGTGGCTTTGTTAGTTCCATTTGGATCATGCGATGAGTCTTCCCGAGTGGCCACAGGGGTAGTACAACATCCATGGGACCCAATGGTTGAAATTTCAACCCCACCTGAAAGGGGATGTGGTCGATTAAGATATGTATGGATTTTTTGTAGCTGTGTTGAACACAGGGAAGATTCTCATCCCATATGTAGGGGTTCTTGGAATTGTACATGTGTACGATGTGCACGATCATTCAGTTGAAAACCTCAGTTTGGCCATCCATCTGAGGGTGGAAGTTAGTGGACTTGGTGATCTTGGTGTCTAGCAGTGACTAGAGGATCGACCAGAATGTCTCAAGGAATCAATTTTCCTGATTTGAGATAATGGTTTGTGGGATCTCAAAGTGCACCCACGCTCATTCAAAAATGATATTGGCAATGGCCTCTACTGTGATTCTCTTCTTGCAGGTGGCCATAATAGTCATCTTGGAAAAGCGATCAGCAACCACAAAAACATAGTCATTTCCCCGCTTGGTGGACATAAGGCCAGACATGTAGTCCATTGAGATGGATTCCTAAGCCTCTCATATGTAGGAAGAGGAGTGTACATGCCTTGATTCTTATTGGACAGTTTGGAAATTGCGCAAGCAGTGCAAGACCGGATATACTTTCTTACGCCCTATCAAAGTTTTGGCTAATAGAAATGTCATTGAAAAACTACCACTGTATTTTCCATGCCAAAGTTTCCTTCCACCCAACTATAGTGGGCTTCCCAAATCATCTTCTCTTGCTCGCTTGATGGAACACATAGATGTCCCAGATGTCACAACATCCCTTCCTAAAGATGGAAATTAGTGACAATTGTGTTTGTGCCCAACATCTGGTAGGTGTTGGTGATGTCAAGATCTGTCTCATAGAGGTGGGGCCATCTCGAGGTCTCATGGCCGTAAGAATTGAGCACTGTGGTGAGTGTCACGACTAGAGGTCAGGTGAGGAAATCAACAACTCGGTTGGTACTTCATGTTTTATACTTTATGTTGAGGTCAAACTGCTGCAAATATGTGGACCACTTCTGATGGCATTCATTCTGTAATTTTCCTCGTGTCTGCATGAATTGCAACAACTTATGATCTGTGTGGATGACTGTCTTATTATCGACAATGTAATGCCTCCACTGGTTGGAGGCTTTCACAATGGATTACATTTCTTTGTCATAAGTATGGTACTTACGAACAACATCTGATAGTGTCTCACTGTAATAGGCTACGAGGTGGCCGTGTTGAGTGATGACCATGCCCACAATATAGTCTGAAGCATATGTATTGATCTCAAAGGGTTGTTGTAGGTCAGGTAATGAAAGAAATGGGGTGGAGCACAATCGTTACTTCATTTCATCGAAATATTTCTGTTGGGACATGCCCAACACAAATGTTTCCTTACCACCACCTCTAGTTATTTCGCTGAGGGCCCATGCAATATGGGAGAATCCCAACACAAACCTTCGGTAAAAATTTCCAAGGCCTAAGAAGCTTTGAAGCTCAGTGAGCATGGTTAGGGACGGTCAGTCATGGATGACTTGGATCTTGGCTAAATCAACATGCACATCATACGTATCAACAATGTAACTTAGGTAATGGACCATGTCCATGCTGAAGGAGAATTTTTCTAAGTTGTCATATAGCTTGTGTTGTCGCAGAGTGTGAAAAACATGTTGAATATGCTACACGTGTTATTCCCAAGTCTTGTTGTAGACAAGGATGTCATCTAGATACACCACCACAAAATAATTAGTGAAAGGATGCAATATATCATCTATCATCCTCATGAAAGTTGATGGGGCATTAGTCAAACCAAAGGGCATGAAAAACCATTCAAAAGACCTTCTTTTGAATTGAAGGTGGTTTTCCATACATATTTCTATTCTATTGGGACCTGATGGTAGCCATACTTCATATCAATGTTACCGAAGTTTTTTTCCCCTTTGAGTTGATCAAGGAGATCGTCTATTCAAGGAATCCTATACCGATTCCTGAGTGTGATTTTATTTAGGGCCCGATAATCAATGAAGAGTTTCCAAGTCCTTTCATTCTTCTGCACCAACATGGTTGGGATTCCACAAGGTGATGCATTGGGTTGGATGTTCCCCTTGTGGAGCAGTTCTTGGATCTGACACTTAATCTCCTCATTTTGTAGCAGAGCGCGGTGATAGACTGGCCCATTTCATAGTGGTGCATCAAGGGTTAGATCAATGGGATGCTTGACCTGACAGTGCAGAGGTACCCTAGTAGGTAATGAGAAGATGTCTTTGTATTCTTCCACGACCTTATCCAATTTATTTTTCTGCGTTGAGAGGTCAGCTGCATAGGCCACCAATGTGGCTGCAACCTTTCACTCACTCTGAGAGTGAATCATGAAGAAGATAAACTTCTTGGTCTAATAAATGGCGTTCCTACATTGCTTGGAAGAGATCAAGGAAATAAAACTAGGTGGGACTACCTCGGGTATCTTGTATAATTTCTTGTTCAAAGTAATAATAACACTTTGAGGCCTAAACTCATATACAACATGACGTTTCCATAAATAAGGTTGGACCAAAAGAAACTCACAAAATTCAAGGGGAGAAACATCACACAATACCTCATCCTTGAATGGCTTGATGCCATACAACATGTGACACTATTGGTTGATGCGAAGATAACTTCCTTGACAGAGCCATATGATGGTGTAGGGATGTGTGTGTGGCATTGTCAGTAGGGATATCCACTTGACCACCTCTGTTGAGATGAGGTTATTTTGGCTACCTCTATCAGCGATGAAGTGCAATGGATTTTCTTTTACCCACATCTGTGAATGAAAGAGGAGTTCGCATTCCTTTGGCTCATCAAGTTCACCGGGATGGATATAGGTGGTAGTAATAGTGGCACTAGGTTTTGCATCAATGATTTGTCTCCCCTTTTCTAGTTCTGACTCATATTCAGAACCCACTTCTTATTAAAATTCTTTTACCTCATCCACCAATGATTTCTTTGAGCTTCAATCAACAGTGTTATGCCAGGGGATCTTATGGAAGTCACACCAATTCTCGGTATCTTTCTTCGTCTTCCCATTTTCCTTCTTTTCTTGCATATTGGACTAGTTATCTTGAGGTTTCCCATATTTTCTCTGCCCCTTTTTCTACGGGTTGGGGCTGACCTTGCCCTATTTCTGCTATGAGGGGTTCCCAGACCCCAACTGTTGTGTCTCTTGTTTCAACTTATGCTCAATTTTGATAGCCTATAGATAGGCCATGCCCAAGGATGAGATGTCCAAAAAATCCATTTATGTCTAGATGTATCTATACAAACTGTCGCAGTACTTGAGCACCAGATGTCACTTAGAATATTTGATACCAAGTTTGTGCGCAAGGTATGGAAGACATTAGTGAACTTTGGCACTATTTGGTCCCTTTCCCGCTGCAGTGTGGTCCATCTTATATACAAATTGTCATAACTTTCAACAGGGTAGTATTGTTCCTTAATAGCATCCATTAAGGAACCCCAAGTGGGTGAAACTACAATTAATGTGGATCCCTCTATTTCCTTTTTCTCACATAAAATCTCCCACCAATATTTGACACGGGGGATGACCTTGAGTGAAAATGTAATATTTTCTCTATCGGAAAATTTGTGGACAGAAAAATACCCTTCTAGAAGATTTAACCATTTATCTAGGGCATTCACATCTATTTGACCTTCAAATATAGGAATATCAAAATTGATATATACGTTGAAGGGTGAGGTGCCTTCGCTTGAGGTGGATGCATCTCTTGTCGACATCTATCGAAGGATTTTTGCAAATTTTTCCATCATCTCGTTCCTCCGTCACTCAAGGGATTCCTCTAGCAACATTTTGAAAGGATCTCTTGTCCCGTCATCTTTATTTTCTCCCACCGTGGATGATTTCTTTGGCGTGCGAGAGAATTTTTCCTCAAGATAAACAAACTCTAGACCCAACTCTCTATACCCTGACCACATCGGGGACATGCATTAAAAAAAACAAGGAGCAAACTGCTCTGATATCAATGATCTGGATTTATGAGCGGAACAAAATGAAAATACAAATTTATAATATTAACATAGAGACACAATGAACAATAATAGAGATACAATAAAACTTGACTTCTATTAAATATTAAATATGATGAAAACTGTAAAATGTAGATTGAAAACAAGCTTCCTAGAATGGTGGCAACTTATCTCTGAGAAGAGATATGATGGCTACAATCATTCACAAGAAGATGAGTACAATGAGACGCTGAAGGAATTTTTACAATAAACATGAATTTCAAAACCCTAGACATCCAAAAACCTAACCCTACGAGATGAAGCGCCAAAAGTCATGTGGGCCCCGTTGGGGTACGTCAGTACATCAACTTCCCGGAGTCGTAATTTTGCATACGATCTTTGTTTAGGGCACACGATAGCTCATTGGAAAGGTATTGATGAGGAGATTCTTTTAGGGGGTTCAGTTAGAGACTTTGGCTATTATTGAGTGCCTGATCGCAAAAAAGAATCGTTTAGGCCCTCAAAATGGCCCCAAAAGTTCAGGAACCGAAAAAATGCTAAAAATAGTAAGTTGCCAAAAAACCATTTTAAGCCAGTTGGACAAGGCAGGTGGCCACCGAGATCCTCCTAGATCACAAGCGTAACCATTAAGCAGACAATAAGATGTCTATTTCATTTTTTAACGAGATTTAAATAGAGAATGAACTATGCTCGAAGTGTCCGCTTCATTTTTTAACGAGCTTGAAACAGAGAATGAAATTGTTCTCGGGTTGGTTTCATTTTTTAATGAGATTGAAACCGGAAATTAACTATTCTCATGATGATACCCATTGACAAATTTCTTCCCAACGTGAATTCCAGAGGTTGATACTTTGAGTGATACCCATTGATGGGGTTTTTCCCAACATGATGTCCATAGGTTGGTACTTTTCCCCCAACATGATCAACATAGGATAGTGTCTTAATTACAACATGATTTCCAGAGGATGGAGACATCCCCCCTAGATTCATTTCATCAACTGACTCTTCTTCTACATTCAATTAGACTCCTAGATAATAAAAGGAATAGGTTCACCGGAGGGGGAGGAATAAAGAGGATCAACTGACATATGCGGA
>SNQJ01S0020919.1:116869-132882 GCA_010110895.2 Picea sitchensis
TGTCTTGTCTTTTGGAGATCTTTGACTACTAAGGATCTCATCTAATTTTTCATTTTTTTTGTCGAACTTCTTCAACTTTTCTATTGTCAATAGTAGCTCCCCTTTTGTGTGATCCAATTATGCTTTAAATTTCTCATAATCTTCTAATTTTTCCTTAAAGTTACCAATGGTCTTTTCAAGCCTTTAATTATCTTCTTCACAACTACTCAATTCACCTTTTAGTATTATCTTTGTGTTTCTAAGCTTGTTATTTTCAGTTTCAACATGCTTCAACTTTTCAAGATTTTCGTCTTCTTGTTCACTCTCTACGTTGTCTTTGTATCCCCAAAAGGAATCAAGGTTGGTTTCTTGATCTGAATCTTCTTCAAAAATGATTTTTTCTTCTTTAGAACTCTTGTGATCATCATCCTAGGTTTCTTGGGTTATGAAGATGACTTCTCCTCCATAATTATCTTCTGAATCACTCTCATCCGAGGAGATGTCATCATCCTTGGAGTAGAAGCTCTTTTTATTGTTGAGACTTCTCTTTTTATAGTAGCAATTTTCAACAATATGTCCTATTCTACCACAGTTAAAGCACTTGAGAGGAGACTTACCTTTGTATCTTCCAGTTCCCTTCTAGAACCTTCTTACGAAATTTGATATTTCTTCATCAAGGTTGTTATCCTTGTATTTTTTCTTCTTTATGGATTTAAAGGTTGCTTCATTGTTTAACTAGTCACTTTCTATACCTGTTCTCATTTTATATGCTATAAGAGACCCATGTAGTTCATCCATTGTCATTTTGGTCAAGTCCCTAGTTTCTTCAATGGCGAAGACTTTAGCATCATACTTCAAGAGAAGTGATCTCAACACTTTTTGTACAACCAAGGATTCATTGATCTCTTTATCTAATCCTCTGATAGCATTAACAACTTCATCAACTCTAAGAAAATAGGTTGCAATATCTTCCTTTTCATCCATCTTCAAATTTTCAAATTTTGCTCTATGTCGTTGAATCTTGACATGCTTAACTTTTGGATCACCTTCATAGATACTCTTGAGTTTGTCCCATAACTCTATAGCGGTGTTGTATCCCATCACTTTTCTAGTAATTGTTGGTGCCAATGCTCCTAGAATAACATGTCCGGATTTTGAATTACAACTCATAAGCTTCTTCTCATTTGGTTGGTTGGAGCATTATTTAGGATTACATAGCCATTTAAAACTGAGTACCAAATGTCTACTCTCAAAGATGTTAGGTATGTTTTAACTCTATCACTCCAGTATGCATAATTTCTTCCATCAAAACGTTGAATCCCATTTGAAATGTGCTCATGGTCATCCATCTCTGCTTAGGATTTTCCTTCCAGTGGTTAAACTGTTCTGAAGTAACCTGCTCTAATACCAATTGTTGATACTGAGAGGGGGGTGAATCAATATCAAGTATAATTTTAAAAAAAAATCAACTTATACTTAAGCCATTCAATTATATCCAATGAGAAATGAACAATAGTATAATATCATTACACCAGTACACCACACTACACCATGCACAATATATGAAAAATAATCAATAGTTATTGTTCAAGGGAAGTAATGACTTCCAAAGGTAGCTACAACTTCCAAATATAAAGGGAAGGATAAAGCTCCAAAATGAAGATACAATCATCCAATATCAAGAGAGGGTTGACCTCTCCGTCCTTTCCCCTTCCTTTCACCCAAGAATATATGAGAGATAATTAAACTTTACATTAAATCATCACCATCAACCAACCATCACATAGAACCTGATAATGCTTCCTGAGACTTCTTCAACTTTTGCAATTCTTCAATTCTTGGAATACTTTGATCATGTAGATATTATTACTCAATGTATTCTCTGAAACTCCTCCAAGTTTCACTCCTTGAATCCTCCTAGAAAATGAGTTATAGAGAAAATGGTAGACCTTATTCAATTATGGTTTATTCAGGAGAGTGAACTTGTACAACATGCCCCACGCTCAATTGTTAACATCATATTCTGAAATTTTTACACAAGAAACTACAGACCGTACTATTTCCAATGTAATTGGTCTCACTTAATTTGGATTCTCTATGAAGACGTTATGATTTTGTTTTACCTAGGACACTTGTTTATGACTAGCTTAATGACTAGTCAAAACCCTATCTTCTACAGAGTGTATATCCAAAATTATAGAGAATAAAGATATGAATTTTTTACCACAGATACCTAGATATGTCTTCTCAATACCATACCAATTTTTCCACCTAAATCGGTCTATAAAAAAAATTATATCAGAAATGGTAAGATGACCTGTAAATAACATACCTTAGAACACATCACTAAAAGACTTCATCCTGCCTTGAAATCCAACCTTCTTTACTTCATATTTCCTCTGAAATTCGACTTATATCTCCTTGTTCATTAAAAAACTTGTGTGTGTTGAAAAATCAATGTTTAATGAGATGTATTTATACCCTTTATGTCACTTCCTTTTAACATTACGGCCGACCTAACACTTTCTTATTTTGTAATTCTTTTTTTAATTATCTTCAGGGACGACCTGTACTTCCTTCTTCAATTCACTTTGTCATCTTCAAAAATTTATTTCTCCTCAACCGTGAGGATCCACGTGACGTGCCATCTACCACTGGAAACAACATGATGTATATTATCCATCCATGGGTGTTGTATCTTCATGTGCACTCTCCTTCATGTCCAAATACCTTCATCAATATTGTGGTCCAAAACCAATGACTAGGGTTGACATCAATGACAACAACCAATATTCCAACACACCCACTAGATCTAGTAGAAGATTTGACTCAATTGGAGGAGGGTTCATTTCATTTTTTAATGAGCTTGACAAAGATAATGAACTCTTCTCATGGTTATTTGTTTCAATTTTTAACAAGGTTGACACAGAAAGTGAACTATGTTCATGGTTATCTATTTCATTTTTTAACGAGCTTGACACATACAACGAACTATTCTCATGGTTATCTATTTCATTTTTTAACTATCTTGACATAGAAAGTGAACTATTATCATGAACCCGAACCATGACTTCCAAGAGGTCTTCATCGAATGGAAGGAAAATGATCTGGAAAAAATGTATGTCAAGAGACTCAATAGGGGTAATGGGGGAAATATCAGGCTCCAAATCCCCCATTGAATATTTCACCATGTCAACTACTAGATCTAATTCTAAAGAAGTTGAGCATACAACGAGAGGCCCCTTCTCATTAGCGATTGAAGGCATGGGACATGATACAACATAATTAACCTATGGCATGAGGGATATCACTTTTATATAAGGAACATTCAGGGAAGTCAAATGGTCGATAGTCAGATCATGACTAATGAATGAAAGTTGGTCAATGGTCACAATGTTTCCATTATGAGGGAAATGCATCACTCAAAAGAGTGTGGACAAGACATATTCCATAGCATAGACATAGTCCGACCCAAGGATTAAATTAAAGTCCAAGGGACCTTGGACTACCATAACATTGATACAGACAGTTTTCCCTCCTAAGGTGATGGGTAGCTAAGGAAGGATACCTAAAGGTTCATGGGATATTCTATTGAAGGCCAACAAGTGATGGGTAATTGACACAAGATAAGGGGAACCCAAATCTTGCCAAGAAGTTGAGGATAGAATGATAACATAAGCGCCTTCATAAAAAATGGTACGATATATGATATTATCACAAACCTTCATAGTGATTTGGAAAGGCATGCAGGAAGAAATTTAAGGCTCTACCATCCTATTCCAATCAAGGGAAATGATCTTAGTACTTGGAGGGGTTTTCGTTAAAACAGGTGAAATTCCCCCTTGTCCAGAGAAATATGAAGTGACAAGAAAAACCTGAGTGGTATCCACTTCACTCTCCAAGGGAAGAGTGGAATCAACCAAGGATTAAATTAGATCGATCACTTTATCAACCAACAATTAGTTGGGAGAGGACTCATGGGAAGCAGCTGGAGGTTGTTTCTGAGAAACAACAATGTATTCCAACAATTGTGAAGCTTCATCCATATGAGGGAAAAGGTAAGTGAGGTGTATCTCCTTGCATAACTGGAAAGGAATGCTAACTTTACCATTCCCTGCCCCCCAACCTTATGATCACTGGTTGATCGGTTGTCACCAGCATGACTTGCATTGGCTGGAAACAAAAGTTGTTGAGAACCTGTGGACCACACTTCTAAGACCTTGGGAATATCGAGGAAATAGTTAAGAAAGTGGTCACCCTTACAAATATTGCAAGATAATTTGGGCTATGAGCTATGTTAGTAGGTTTTCCAACATTATCAACACTCATGAAAGAAGTTGTTTGATTCCCCCTTTACTTATTTTTCTTCTTCTTTTTCTTCTTTTTCTTCTTCTTCTTATCCTCGTGGTTACTAGAATAAATGCTTGCACTATATGAGGAGGAATAAATGGAATAATACACTATGAGTGAAGAAGGTAAAGGGTCAACAAGAGGTTGATGTTCTTGAGGTGGAGAGCTTGCTTGGGAAGCAGTCGGGACATTTGAGACCATGGTAGTGGAAAACAACCATACTGATAGTGAAACTGAGAAGAGTCCATGTAGCGATGTAGGGAGGACCAATGTTTACAAAATAAGGAAAAACATAAGGTTCCCAGTGAAAGGGGTCCCTTGGTTGGTAACCTCAAGAACTGTTTCTATGGATGCAGATTCAACCTAGGTTCTACTAAACGCCAAAGAGAACACACTAACAAAGTCCTTACAAGATAAGAGCAATCAAACAACTCCCTTATGACAGGGAGAAAGGTAGGAAGGATATTCCAGAGACAAAAGATGAGGCTATCAACGAAGAAACAAGCAACAATTAGAATAACCTTCGCGCAACAATCCCCCAAGTTGCAAGTAAGAGCCTGCAAGAAAATACCCTTTCGGTTCACTGAAGCGGAGATTGAATGTATATCATAGATACCACAAGGAACCTTCCTTATATAAGGAATCCCCCTTCGAGTCACCTATTTTGAATCCTAGGAGAGGTTCCTATGTTTACCAATTCACAATGAATGGACGGGTGGGGTACAATCGATAGTCAAGACTATAAAATGGGAATGGGAATGTTGGACACAAATCCTCAACCCAAAACTAAGAAGAAGTGGTGTCACTCTGAGGACTTTCCACTCTTTAAATTTCCAAACTTTCAATAGTCCCACTAGGCGAACGAAAGAGGGTAAATCTCAACTGATCACTTTGCTTGACCTCATGTTTGACTCCTGTGTGAGAGGATATTTCCCAACTAATGTTAATTTTTACTATTGGATTTTTTTCTCTCTCTAGTATTCTAAAGTCTCATTTAGTAGCCGTGGATATTTTACTCACTTATGTCTAATCCAAATTCCCTATCCTTACACTATTGTTGGTGTGCTATAAATAAATATGTATAATTGATTTTATTAATCATGTTGGTTAATTTTTAATGGATGTTTTTAATCAATA
The DNA here is from genome assembly GCA_010110895.2 of Picea sitchensis. Classification (NCBI taxonomy): domain Eukaryota; kingdom Viridiplantae; phylum Streptophyta; class Pinopsida; order Pinales; family Pinaceae; genus Picea; species Picea sitchensis. The sequence continues at coordinate 122,336 of SNQJ01S0020919.1, forward strand.
GGTCATACGAAGATGAAACTGATGGTGTTATGACTCGACTCCAAAACCATGCAGAAAGAATGAAATGCAAAAATCTCATTTCAATCAATTCTATCTAAGGAAAGGAGAGGAGCTCTTTTTCTTCTTAACATAAATGAATGCCCAATACCATGCAAAGTTCACTTTTTTTTTTAACAAATGGAGATAATAAAATTCCAAAATATCCCTTAAATCCAAAATAATAAAAGACAAGCTCTTTAAAATGTGTACCAAAGAAACTCCACCTATGAAAATAGAATGAAAAAAAAAATTGTTTCCTTTTCAAAATACATGAAAAACTCAAAATATAACCCTATTTTTCTTTCGCTTTCAATTAGAGTGAAAGAGATAAATGAAACTTGCAAAGGATCCAAAAGATAAAGAATATGAAGGAAACAAGCACTCAACTAAGCTAACAAGAAGTAAAAGAATCCAATCACGAGGATGCCTTCGACACTTTTTACTTGCAAACAAAAAATTCAAGCTTTTAATGCTCGCAAAAAAACAATAAAATGGAAATCAATAGAAATCCCCTTTTGAGACCTTTTAAATATGATAAAATAAATATTGAACATCAATGAAAGAGTTGTGATAAGGCCAATGAATTCTTGAATCTTGTGAAATATCAATGTTTATCCAAAACAAAGAGAAACAAGAACTCAATCAAAGGAGGCCCAAGACAACATATTCCAATTCCTAAATTAGTAAAATTGATTCCAAAGGAAAACAAAGAAGTTTGAAAAGTTTCATAATCAAAATGATAGAGGTATGAATGCCTAAATTTAATCGGAATTATACCAACAATGACATAGACTCAACAAGAGGATCAAGTTCATCTAAAGTGGTCTTGTACTTGCAGAAATTGATAGGAGAAAGAAAATTTAAAACGGAATAAAAAAGAATAGAAATCACTCAATTTAAAAAGAAATCAAAATCTCAATGAAGAAACAAAGACTCTAATGAACAAGTCTGAGACAAAATACCGAAAAAAAAGAGGAAAAGTAGGGTCAAAATCCACTCAGAAAAAGGATCATCGCCCCTGTAACACTGCAGACAGGGTGATAATTAGTGTTTCATTGTTCCCCAATACACTAAGGAAGAGGGATAATCAAGGTTTCATTGCACTGTAATCCCTTATAGGGAGGGATGAAGTCTGAAAAGTGGTGAAAAAACACAAACTTTCCCTAGATATGAGAAATGGCCAGTTGTTTGATTCAATAAGCTTACCATTGATGATGAGGGAAGAGGAGAATTCAAAGAATATGCATCCAAATAAAAAATATCAAGCAATAATATAAAATTCAAAGGCTAGAAAACACTAAGGAAAGGTCAAAAAGAAATTTTCCCCAGTGGAGTCACCAATTTCTATTGTGGAAAAGTTTCCCCTTCGGACAGGTGAAACCCCCCTTGGATCAATACTCCTTTGATCTAAGACAGATATAAACAAATTGTTTTCTACTTTCCCCTTAAATCTATTCTATATATCAACAATCAGAATGAGAAGAGAAGGATAGATGACTTACCTTTTTTTTGTCAGTTTGTCCTTGCTGCTCAAACCCTTGATCATAGTGTCCAAGATCTTGGTGCAAGAGAAGTCATTCAAGGAACAAAGAAATACCTCCTTCTTCTATGATATATTGTTAAATAGAATAGATCTATCTATATAGAATTAGAAAAAAAATAGGCATGCGTATAGTGACCAATATAAGCATGAGGGGAATAGGCCAAGTTATATTATGGAAATAAATAAATAGCGAAGCATTTACAACCTTAATGTCATTGTTGCAGCAACTCCTCCAATCTCTCCTTTTCAGCCCCTTGAATGTCACAAGATCAACAATATGATATCTTGAAGCTCTTCCTCTTCTTTCACCCAAGAATGGCCTCCAATGTATAGGAATTTAGGCATAACAACCATATGATAAATTTGAGGACAGGATGTGATCAAGTGAGGATTTGGTTGAACAAAAAAGATTGAAATTTCCTTGAATAAATGGTAGCTCGAACCAATCCCTTAACCAACAAAAGTCTTCTGGAAACAACCTCTCAAAATAAGGCATAATGGTTGAAACCACTTCATCGCCCCCCCAAAACTATGCAGGGAGCGACAATATCCCTCCCCTAAAACCAAACAAGGAGTGATGAAGAGGGTTCATCCCCTCCTACATGTGGGTAGGGGGGAGATGAAGCTCAAAAAGGGAAAAAAACTCAAGGTAAAATATAGAATTTTGACCTCCAAATGATAGGTTTCTTCTTCAACATGTATAGGGATTGTGAAAAACACTTTCACATGGTGATGAAATCGTGACACTTAATTGTGACACTTGATAAAGTGTGTCGGTTAAGTAAAAAACTTAATAGTGCGACAAATAGGTGTGTAACAACCTTAAATAGGAAAGGAACCAAATGAAACAAAAAGATGATAAAAAAAGAGCCGACAAATAATTTATGACAGTGTTATGAGGAAAATCACTCTATGGCATGGGGTAAACCACAACAAATGAAAATGATTGCAGAAATCAACTCTAATATCAAGTATGCTATTTAAACAAACATGCTAACAAGACACGATAAATATCCTACCTCATCTAGACGTTTGATGAAGTCCACCATTGAGCACTTGACTCAAAGCTATATACCTGCAACTTTTCCTCAACAACCAAGATATGCAAGCATATGGTGATAATATATAAAGTTAACACATATAATATCATAATCCATCAATATTCGTAACAAATACACCCATGGAATAACAATTCAAATATTTGCAAGACATTAATTGGACAAGAAAAGAGTATTTCTATTAAAATATGATCAACATAAGAGTATGAATGCCAAAATTCTGTGTCATCACATCTCGAATCCGAGAAACTAAGTCCCTTCCAGCTGGGCCTCCACCACTTTAATCCTCCACCAAAGGCAATCTCATATAAGAGAGACAATGAGTTTCTCCATCAAAGAGGGAAGATATTGGGGGCTGAACAATGTGTTCAGACGTTAAAGGAAAAAGGGATGCAGACTCAATATGAAGTGAATCATTTCTCCAGAGTAACTTTGTCAAAATTTGAATTCATCTCCTTCTCGAAAACTTGGATATGGCCCATTTATATCCTTCAAATAGAACTGAAGGGCCAAGTCAAAATGTTTCTAGTATATGGAAGGTCAAGGATCATGGATCTCGTGACATGACATGGAAACCCAACATCATTTTTTAATTTTGGGCACAAAATCCGATGTACATGGGCTATAATGGTGCAACCTGTGTATACGCATGTTGTATAGTTGTTAGGGCGCGTATATGTGGAAAAATATTATTTTTAGCTCTGGGAATTGCAAAAAGGGACTTCAAGTCTACATAGGGAAATGGAAAAGGCCTTTTGAGCAAGTTGCATGGGGTGAGGAAAATATTTCTATAACAAATACCCCTTAATATGTGAGTTTAGAGGAGCATCTGTGATGGCTAAAATACATTATAATTCCCAGAAGTGGAGTAATGGAGACCCAGCTGGCCGACCTAATTTCTCATAAGAATATTACAATCCATAATGACTTTGTACACATGGCTTCCAATTTGAATTACAATGCAGATCCATGTGGAAATATACCAAACAATTGTTCATGTCCATGAATAGGAAATACAAAGTAGATACATGCCAAAGGCTTTTATAGTCATGAACAAGGGCCAGTGAAAATCAGTCTCAAAATCAATCTGAAGATATCTGTATACAATAGAGTATAATCCAATCTCCCATGATCACTGAAGTCATATAGGTACTGGTCCAATGAATGATAGAAACAACTCAGAAAAGTTGTGACTATGAACTGATGTCTTCAAGTATTCTACACGATACACCAAAGGTGAAAGTCTACATCATGTGAATAGAGGAGTTGAGGTCGAATATAATGAGACTTCGTTTGATTACCAATCATTAAGGTATACCATTAACAAACGTAAGACAACCTATCGATAATGAAAGTAGGTATCAAGGCATTGCGTACATTGTTACAAGTGTGAATAAAGGTGTTGAGGTCGAACACTTGAAGAATCCATCGATCAAAAGACATTGCTGTATTCCAAACTATCGATGCCGAGAGAACCTACCACTGATGACTGCAAGCCTCTAGGTACTCATAGGAATCTAGGCCTCATTTATATAATATATGAGATGAATTCGATGGAAGGAGACTCTCTTAAAGGAGAGAATTAAGGCACCTCTCATCATTCAACACGAGGTACAAAGAAATAACTTGATGATTTGGAGGAACTCGAACGAATATTATGTTCACGAACCAATGACCCTGTGCGTCTCTTGCATGCACATAATGCAAGTAATGCAGGAAAGAGACCCTCTGAATAATAACCAATAAGGAAGACTGCTGACAAAGGAAAGGAAACCACCAATAAGGCTAATGACACCCAAAACATTGCATGAATCCCAATTTGTGAATAGATTTATTTTCATCAAACACAAGGGAAACCCCCCAGTCAATGACCAATGAGGAGATGTCGAATGTTGGGTTAAAGGTTACTTACCCATAATGAAAGTAGGACCAGGGTGCACGGTAGGACTACAACTTCATGTAACTCTGAAACACACTAAGGGGATGACTGACATGAAAATTCTAGAGCTCTGAGAAATGGATGACACAAAATTATAGACATCCTTTGAACAAGAGCATGAGACATACAAAGGACTCTGGGAGCATAGACTTGAAAATAAAACTTTGTGATGTAGGAGGCACCAATCAAACTCTCCATAGGGACTGGAATACTAACCAGTCAGAGGAGTAAACTCTAAGTAATGAGCTCATATTCCTAAGGCCATGATAAACCCAAAATTTGTATGAAAAATGGACTCAAAAGTTTGTGCTCTGTTCAAAGGCGACACGATTGCGACCAACATGAGATAATATTATTTTCTCGACCATATATATATATTTTTTCATAGAAAAATGAATGTTGTGATACAAGAGAGGAAACAAGGGTCGTAAGTAAGCAATTGGTTCAAAAAGTGGAACATATCTATGCTCAATGCAAGGAAGTGCATGCAAGATATGGACACTTGGGGGAATGTTTCCTCTTGGGGTACAAGGTGTCAAACTGCAAAGGATATAAAAAAGGCTCTGTTTTTCTGATGAAACAAACTATTGAGGTAGTAGGCTTATAGTGAGAAAGTGGGAACTGGAAATAGGTTCAATACTGCAAGAAAGAGAGTGAGGTGCAATTACAACTTAATGCCAAAGAATGTCCTGTTTCATAAATTTAGTCCCCTAGGCCCGAAAAAGTATAAAACAATACCCAGGAGAACTCTTCTAACCACTAGTAACTAGAGTATTCCTTTTTCGAAATTTGTCTACTTGGTCCTAAAAAAGGTTAAACTTACACCAAATAGATGTCCTTTCAAATCTAATTAATGAGTGTGAAAGAGACAAGTTCACTTGACAATATTTTCACTTTTTAATAGTCAGAAAATAACTTAACCAAGACTTGGTGGAAGTCCCATAGGTATAGGTCAGAATGCTTATGAGTGAGAATATGAGGTTAAAACACAAATTCATATTGTATCTATAAGGGACTCCTGACCTTATGGAAAAAATAGCTGCATGGACACTGAATGGCACAAAAGGTTCTAACTACGACACCCATGTTTGGTAAGCCTCTACCATTCACTAACGACACTTCTAGTAGTAGAAATAAGGTTATGTGTCACTAACAAGTGGGTTCATACCTAAGGCATATGAATTGTAGTCATAGGATAATGCAAGTGTGAAAAATGGAGTGACAACCTATCCTATATGCTTGGTAAAAGAAAATACCTTCCAAAGTCACGAACGAGTGACATGATGCCAGAAACTGCAAGAATCCCTAGACAAAACCACCAAAACTAACTCTTTCCAATGCACTATTAGTCCACTAGGACAAAATATTTAGCAAAAACTATGTAAATTGGGTAAAGTTTTTCTATAAATAGTAAAAACAACCAATTTTACCATACCATTTCACATTTTACCCAAATAGTGCATTTTTGGACCACATTTCCCATGAACTTCAAGTACCAATTGCGGGATCTATGAGTGATGGAATTGACAACCATCTAGACCAATTAAGTACTCTTTCCCTCCTCTTCATTTCTAGTGGATTACAATTTTAAATCAGGTCTCATTTTTTGAGTTTTTTAAGGCGCAAATTAGGAATTAGGGTGTATGTGGGATGTAGTTTATTGGGTCACATATACACATCCATATACATGAATGTTATCAAAAAATAATGTGTATATGCATCCCTATACGTGACTATGCAAAAATCATCTCGTGTACAAGACCGTAACTTGGTTTTTTAAATAAATTTGACTGAAAAAAGGATTTTTCTTGCAAGATGGTACTTGAATGGGGAGAAAGAGAGCATGAGTAAGTTGATGTTGCAGTGGAAAGAGATCGAAGGGCCCAATTAACATTAAAAATATGTAGGATTTACAAGTTTTGGGCTCTCAAAGGGATGATGACTCAAGCGAGGCTGCTCCAAATGCTGGTGAAATTTTTGGATCCAGATACGGAGGCCTTCAACCTCGATGGGAGACCATTGATAATTGAAGTCGAGGATATATACTTTCTTACAAGATTTTCACGTCAGGGTGAGGTGGTGAACCTCAAATCCCGGGGATCTGGGAGTGGCATGAACATAGAGGATTACATCACCACTCATTGTGTTGCAGGCACATAAAAGGTAGGGAGCCAACTCCCCATTAGAGAAATCAACAACCTGAGTCTGAGGATCGTCGTTCTCATGCTTACACAGATCATGGGTTTGGCCTCGTTGCCCTAGGAATCAAGGCCAATAATGTTATACTTAGTGGAGTTCTTATGACCCACAATGTATGATTTGTGCACCTCACTACTTGCTAACATGAAGATCCAACTAAAACACTGCAAACAAGGTAGGAAGAGTAACTGCGGGTTCACATCTATCTTGTGTAGTTTTGTCTTCGAGTGGGTTCCAGGATTGAGTCCTAGAGTTGAGATCATTTCTCATAGACCGATCGATCCAGCCATGTCATAATGGGCCGAGGTGATGAGGCAGTTGGGAGGTGGTAGGGTTCCAACCCCCTACAACGATGAGTTCTTCTCCTGGTGGCGTCGATAGGTGATAGCCCTGGATGACTACCCTTATGCAGGGATCGACTTTAGAGGATATCCAGACATGCCATTACTACCAGGCTCCGCATAATTACCATATGCATTGGATACATAATTAGCATATGCATCAGATACATAATTAGAACTTCTGGGTATGTGATTATAAATAATAGAATCAAAATGTCGTTCCAAAAGTCATATGCATAGGAATCGTCGGAATAGATTTGGATCTCATACACAGTAACTGTCATTCAATTGACATACTAGTAAGTGGAAGTCTAGGTGAACCTATAAAGACTGAAAACCGTGTGAAATGGCGTGGTGTAAAAGATCTATGTTGGATTTATATTCAACCACATTATTCATTGATGTCCTTAGACAAATGCCACCTGAAGATGCCAGTTGACCCTCGGGTGAGTAAACAACCCAAGCGGCGGAAGCCAAGTTCTGTGTATGACAACTGGCACTGTCTGCGAATCATAAGTAAACCGAAGACTCCGCTGACATCTGCCAACCAAGGGAAAACTCGATAAGCAAGCCAATGACACAAAGGAAAAGATATATACACTAAGATACACTAGTATACAAAGAGTTATGCCCAATCATGGGGCTCAAGAGTAATATATTTTCAAGTAAAGACCATTTATGGGCTCAACCATCATATTCGCTTCATAATATTCTAATTCATAGGCTCTTTTTTCTAAAACACGTCGCATGATATAAGGATCGTGCCACATGGGGTTTAACATGCCTACCCCCAGAGGTTCTTTGGCTTGGTCATGCAATTAGAGGACCAAGTCACCATCAATGTATTGTTGAGGATAGATAGACTTATAATACTGGACCTTGACACGTCGTTTATTCACTTCGATAGTTGTAGAGGCATCTCACCGATGCTCATCTAGGCTCTCTGGGTGTACGAGGCACTCTTTGAGATCAGAGGTGTCAGGTAGGAAATTAAATTCTAGTCTAAGAGAAGGGATTTAGAATTCAATAGGAAGGATCGAATCCACACTTTGTACTAACTGAAAAGGAGAAAAAAATAGTGGAATTATTAACCGAGGTTTGGTATGCCCATAGTGCTGGGTAAAGCATTAAATTCCAGTCATATTTTCTCTAGCTGACAGTTTTCTGCAAACCGTTCTTGAGAGACTCATTCAAAGCCTCCACTTTTCCATTTTCCTAGGGGTATTAAGGGGAAGACTTACCATGTTTAAACCCCAGTTTTAATGCTATCTCTTTCATCACTTCGTTCTAAAAGTGACTTCCATGATCAATGACAATATCACTCTGGATTCTTAACCGAGCGATAATTTGATTGAACACGAAAAAATTTGCGGTCTTACCATCGAATTTAATCGTAGGAATGGCCTCTTCCCACTTAGTAAAGTAGGCTATGACCATGATAATATGCTGATGCCCCCCAACCAAAGTTGGGTTGCAGTCCACAAAATCCTCCCCCCACTTGGTGAAGGGACCAACGGTGATGATCGGGTGAAGAGGGGTTGGATGTGAGTGCATTTTCCGATTGAACACCTGGCAAGGGTGACAGTTCTTGACCTCTTCGACACAATATTTAAAAATAAACGGCCAAAAATAGCCATCTCACAATATTTTTGGGTTGTCACAAGCCCATATAGATGACCACCACAAGCCCCACTATGACATTCATTAAGAACTGACTCAACCTCTTGTGATTCAAGCAATGACACAAGATATTATATATGCCTTGACGATACAAAGTGTTGATGATGATAAGGTAATTTTTATCTTGATACCGTATACATAGTCGACTTCTCTCAATAGATGTTGAGAGAACTTCAAGGTTTGAAGATATATCAAAATGTCTCCATACTAGGGGTCCGAAGAAAAGATAAGAAAAATGTGTTCATCCATGAATGAATCGACATGAATGACGTTGTCATCTAATTGAGGGAAGTGTGATATTAAGTTGGTAAAAACTAATGATTTCTTGGATTTCGCTGAAGAAAAATCGAGGTCAAACTCTTGCAAAATGATAATATATTTATTGTATTTTACCCCTATGATATGCCTAGTAAGGACATATTGAAATGGATTGACATCAACAACTACAGTAGTTTTTCAAAGAAATATATAGTGCCACAATATTTGAACGACGTGTATGGAAACCAAAGCTAGCTTCTCAACGTGAGAGTACTTGATTTCATAACCGACTAAATTTTGACTAAGGTAGTAGACAATGTGCTCATGGAGCTCATAATCCTCTCGAGATAAAATTATACCAACCGTCCCTTCAGACGCGACGATATAAATAAATTAATCTCTGTTGTAGTCTGGAGGCTTCAACAGAGGTTTCGACACTAAGGATTTCTTAAGAGAATCGAAGGACTCTTGGGCTCGCTCATCCCATATAAATGGAGTGTCCTTCTTCAAGAGATGCATGAAACCCTTAGTAATATTGGCATAGTTTACTATAAACCGATGCAAGGAGTTATCATTCCCATGTAAAACTTGAAGCTTATGAATGCCATGCGGGGGAGGCAATCAAAGTATTGCCTCAACCTTTAAAGGATCCATCATGATCCCAGTCTCAAAAACTAAGAATCCTAAAAGACGACCCGACCTAACGCAAAATATGCACTTATGAGGGTTTAAACAGATGCAATAATAGTGTAATATCTAAAAAAATATCTGAATGTGGGTAGAGTGATCCACTCTCTTTTTAGAGTGAGAAGCGAGATCATCAAGGTAAGCTTCGACTATATCCTTGAGATCGTGAAGAGAAAAGGTCATGGTTCATTGGAAGGTTTCTTTGGCGTTTTTAAGGCCGAAAGGTATTTTATGGTATGAAAAAGTACCCAAAGGACAAATAAAAGTCATGTTATGTTGATCCTCATGTTTAATATGAATTTGGTTGTATCCTGAAAATCCATCTATAAAATAAAAAACCTCACTTCCCGTGCACTCATCGAGAATCTGATCAGTGAAAGGTGTTGGGAAGTTGTTTTTAGGACATGCCTTATTCAGGTCACAAAAATCCATGCACACACAAATGGTTCCTTTCTTCTTATTCACTAGAATGGGATTGTATACCCATTCAATCAAGGGAACTAGGTAGAGAAAACCAACATTAAGCAGTTTTTCCACCTCTGCCTTAATAGTAGCGGCCTTCCTAGGATTGACATCTCTAAGTATCTTCCAAACAGGTTTAACATATGGGTAGGCTTTAATCTCATGTTCAAGAATAAGAGGGTCGATTCCTGGCAACTCTTGTTAAGGTCCTAACCCGCACATAGGTAGATCAATGTATTCGGATGTAATAAAGGTCAATATTAATAAGGCCTTTCAACAAAATAGAATAAGGTGGATGTAAGAAGACCTAATAGAAGCTTCCGCTTCTAGAAGGATCTTCC
>SNQJ01S0020919.1:136677-167890 GCA_010110895.2 Picea sitchensis
TGGCTACGATCATTTCATGTCATGGAGGTATGGATCCACATTGTATCTCTAGTGGACATATCCTTAGTCAACATTTTTCATGGATCCAAATTTTATTGGTCGAAGACCGTTCTTTGAGTCATCTCATATTCTGAGCATAGGTATGCCTACCTTGGAAATGGAACATATATTAATATTGTTTGATGGTTGTTTTCAACTTCTTCCAGGTTCTCCAACTCCACACCCTTGCATTGAATAATTTGTAAAGTGTTTCAGCCATCATTTTCTCTTATGACCTCACACTTTAGGGAGCAATCAGTTACACACCAAAATGCCACACTTAAGTACCTCACCGTAAGTGTCGCAAGTGTCATGAAAGTGTCACATACATTGACACCATGAAAGAACATTTGTCACAATACCTAGTTAATGTGGAGGAGAAATATATTATATGAAGGTCAAAATAAAGTGTGAAGATGAATTAATTATTAATATTTATAAAAAGGAAATTAATTTAGTGTGAGAATACACCTCACATTTAGTTTCCTCTTTTTAAGGAGAGATTGAGAAGCTCATGGATGTTTGAGATATTTTCTCAAACCAAAATCCTAATTTGGTGGATCTTGAGAGATATTTCCTCTTTAAAATCCTTGAGAGATATTTTCTCCCTAAAAATCTTGGAGATCTCTTTTTAATGAATCTAATGAGTGATCTCCATGGTGGTTAAGTCTCCAAATCCTATATAATGAGGGCTTTCCATGGATAAGGGAGGAAGATTTTATATATCAAACTTATGATATTGGGAGAATCATGAAAGGGCTAGATGAGGAGGACTTGGAGAAGCTACTGCAACATCATCCATGATTGTAAGTATCTCATCAATATACTTGGCCTATTTCCTTGTAGTTTGTGTATTTTTACATATACTTGTCTACTATAGATGAATTTTTTTAATCTAATGTGGTAGAGTAGTATTTTACTTCTTTTCTCTTTGTTTTCTGTTATTTTGCAGACACCAAGTTGTGTGAAAGGGTTTGGAGATCAAGCTCAAAGTGGAGTAGTGAGGACAAACTTCGAAACTAGGTGCATCACACCTTTTCTCCTTCTCTTGATTTATGATTAGTTAAACAAGTCTCAAAGGGATGTTAGTGTCCATTTGTATGTTAGGCTCTCACAACGTAGACATAGTCTCACCCAAGGAGAATATTAAATTCCAAGGGGTTGTGAACTACCATCACATTGACGTAGACCATTGTTTCTCCAAAAGTAACCTGAAATCGAGGAAGAATCCGTAAAGGTTGACTAACTCTTTTGTCAAAGGTCAATATATTCTGAGTCACGGGCACAATTTGTGGGGAACCAAAATATTTCCAAGTATTTGTAGATAAGATGCTAACAGAATAAAATTTGTCTATTATAGTGTTAGGAATATTCCTATCACAAACTTGTACGATGATTTGGAAAGGCACATAAGAAGGAAGATGAGGCTCTATCAAATGATTCCAATTAATAGAAATAATTTGATTGCTTGAAGGGGGTGCCATCGGGACGGGCGGAGTTCCCCCTTGTCCTGGTGAATCAATATTAACAAGGTAGACCTGAGCGACATCCTCACTCTTTGAATGAGGAGTGGGATTGACCGATGATAGAATCAGAATGACCACTTTGGTTGTACTCTTCAAGGGAGGATTGGGATCGATCAATGATGACACTCGATCGACCACTTTGGAACTCTTCAGATGAAGAGTGGAATCGATCGATGAAAAAACTGGATTGACCACTTTGGCACTCTTAAGATGAAGAGTGGGGTTCATCGATGATGGAACTGGATCAACTACTTGGGTTTTTGGCTCAGCTGAGGATGAAACCAGATTGACCACCTGATCAAACGGACTGATCAGGGATGGAACTGTATTGACCGATCCATCAACTAATGACAGGTTGGAAGATATCTTATTTTAACTAGTTGGAATTGGAATCTTTTCCAAAAGATAAGAAGCGTCATCCATACAAGGGAAAATGTGAGAGTGATGATCACCTTCGCATAACATACAAGGAAATTTGATATTTCTATTCGTATTACCAATATTAACGTCACTAGCATGTTCAGCAAGGGCTGATGACATGGAAGACCACATTTCTAAGACCTTGGGGAGACTAGGGAACTCCATCAGAAAGTGGTCACCCTTACAAAGCCTGCAAGGGAATTTGGGTTTAGGATTATTCATTTTAGACTTGTCGACTTTATCAACACTCCTAGTACAATTAACAGTAGATAGTTTCTTGGATCCATCATGACTTGATGCAGTAGGAGGCTTGGTATTTTTTTGATTCTTCTTCTTCTTCTTCCCCTTTCATTTCTTATTCTTCTTATCAACCTGGCTACTTGATTTAGAGATTTCACTGCGGGAAGAAGGAGAAAGGGAAGGATACTTGATGGGTGACGAAGGAGAAAGTTCGACATGAGGTTGATTTATGGGTGGTTTTCTTACATCTGAAGCATTAGTTTCATTCGAAGCACTGGGAAAAGTCGATATCACTGGAGTGGGGAAAAATCAAATCGGTAACCCGATGGTGAGTCCTAGAAGACTCAGTGTGGTAATGCATGAAGGACCAATGTTTCCAAAAGAAGGAAAGGTGAAAGGTTCCTTGGGAAAAGGGGTTCCTTTGTTGGTACTCCTAGGAATCGATGTCATTGACACTGACTCAACCTAAGGTCCACTAAGGAAAACAAATAGCATATGATACAAATATGAGAAGCAAACAATCAAACAAACCTTCCCACAAAGAAACCACTAGTTGGTGATGAAATCTAACATCGTGATATCAATATAGGAAGGTGTTGGGATAGAGTGAGGAGATCAGTTACGTTGGCAACTGGGTTAATGGACTTACGCCTTGGTGCAAGTTCCCACATGGGTTTACCCGTGGGTGTACCCTCCAAGGAGCCTAAGTGAGTTTGACCAACATCTGACCCAGGTATGACGAAGACTCCCCTTCACCATCACCTTGTGTATCAACCCTACATATATAGGCCACTAAAATTACCAATTCGTAGTCAGCCTCTGTGTCGATACAGTCGAAAGTCAGGAAGGAACGTATGGGTAGGATAAGAAGTCCAAAATTCTTCAAGAGAACTGAAGACAAGCGGACCAAAATACTACTGAGAACCCTGAATGGATTGAGGATTTATGAAGCTCTGAGACCAAATGAAACCATTTGTTTCTCAAGAAGAACCCCCAATATATGATATTTCCTCTATTTGGGTTAAGATTCAGAGGGGAAATCTTTGCTTCTCTCCCACACATGACCTCGTGTTTAACCCCTGTGTGAGAGGGGGATCCCAACTATTCTTATACGAACAATTGTATTTACAGCTCCCTAGCACAAGATTCTATGTTTTTCTGATGGCTTTGGAAAGTTATCCTCACAACCTATTCCAAATCCCTACACTTTAAGCTAATGTAGGTTCACTACCAGATAATATAAAAGTGTCTGATCAATTTTATAAGCGCTTCATTTTAGTGTTGGGTATGTGTTATATTCTTTGCATGAGTAGTAGTGTCTGAACGTATTTGTTGGGTGCGCAGGGGGGTTAGAGGGGGGGCCGAGGGTAGCGCCCCCATAATTTTTTTCTACCTCGAGAAACGTGTCATGTATTTAGGTGGTTTTTCGACACATGGTTTTTGCTGATGGTTTTCTATTTTCGGTTAAGGAATTAGAGTTTTGGACTAATCCAGGTCATTGGGTTAGGGTTTTTGGATTCTGTTGGCTCATATATGTATATTGTATTGTAAACAATGTAACACCATGAATAATATAGAATATGTTGGTTTTCCCAGTTTGGGTTTCCAGGGGAAAAATATCTGTGTAATGTTTGTATTTTCCATTGTATATTTTCTGTTCTTTTTCAGAATATCTATTTGCAATAGATATTGTACAAGGTTACAATTTACATTTAGGGATATTGTTTACTCAAGGGTGCGAAATTGAAACTTATTATGTTTTAGAATCGACTCCAAAAGAATGCAAAATAATGAGATGCAAATCCTTTTCTTTAATGAATCCTACATACGGGATGGAGAAAAGGTTCGACTTTCTTCAACAAAAAAACCCAATTCCCATATGCAATCTACCTATCTACACTACCCAAAATCAAGAATGAAACTATCTTCTTTGTTTGATTCTAATATATAAAGAAAGAAAACGCAAATCCTTTGACGCTCCATTACTTTCAATCAAAAATCAAAGAGTCAAATGCAGATAAAAAAGACACTAAGAAAAAATGATTTCAAACAAAGCATGCACTCACAGGATAATGGGAAGTGAAAGAAAAAAGTATGATAACTCACTCAATCAAGGACTTGACAATCGACAAACATTCAAGGAATAAAAGAAAGTTTAGAGAAGAATCCAAAAATTTATAAAGAGAAAGATAAATCACTCAATTGTCTTGACAAAATGAGCAACGAGAAAGATAAATCAAATCTAGGTTGTTGTAAGCATAAAGTCTCAAATCATTCAAAAAGGAAAGAGTTGAAAAGTAACTTAAGACCAACAAACCTTTGCATACCTTTTCAATTAGTCATATAACCATAAAATTTTGCAAGACCTAGATGAAACCAAGAAGAAACAAGGAAGATCAATCTTATAATTTGGAAAATGTTGCAAGCTCAAACAAAACAACAAAAAGAGTGATAAGGACCAAATCCTCAACCCAAACAAAGTCACAAGAAAAAGTACAGACTCTGGGAAAAAGACCTCCAACAAAGGGCTGAGCAAAACAGGGAAAAATCCCCTCCAACCAGAGAGAAACGCTCCCTAAAACAAAGAGACAGAGTGTGATAGCACTCCCTAAGAGACCAAAGAGGAGCGTTGATCAGATAACCAACACTCTGATAGCCACTCTGGGGGAGTGCTAGTCCTGTAGATGCTTGAAAATGAGCTTAGAAAAGTAAAAAATCAATAGATATTGGCTTGGTAACTATGACTATTGCTTGATGAAGCAGATGGAAGAGGGAAGGCTCAGAAAAAATCAACCAAACAATATCAAACAATGCAAAGGTTCAGACGATCCAAGGAAAGACAAGTCAATGTCCTTCCCCAATGGAGTCGCCAATTTATTTTATGGAATAATCCCCGTGCGGACAGGTGGATATTCCCTTGGATTAAGGACCCCTAGACCAAGACATAAAGATAGAAATGGACACTAACATCCCTTTCAGACTTGTTTAACTAATCAAAAAGAGAGAGAAGGAGAAAAGGGGTGATGCACCTAGTTTTGAAGTTTGTCCTCGTTGCTCCACTTTGAGCTTGATCTCCAAAATATTTATCACAACTTGTTGTCTACAAAATCACAGACAACAAAGAGAAATCAAGGAAACTCCTAGCGTACCACATTAGATTAAACAAATTCATCTATAGTAGACAAGCATAGGTAAAGATACACACAATAGAAGGAAATAGGCCAAGTATATTGATGAGAACTTTAAAGAGATACTTACAATCATGGATGATGTTGCAGCAGCTTCTCCAAGTCCTCCTTGTCCATCCCTTGCACGATGCTTCCAAGATCATAAGTTTGATATCCAAAATATTCCTCCTCTTCTCCATGGAAATCCCTCATTATATAGGATTTGGAGGCTTAACCACTATGGAGAATATCACTCATAAGATCCACTAAAAAGGGATCTCCAATATTTTTAGGGAGAAAATATCTCTCAAGGATTTTAGGGAGAAAATATCTCTCAAATATTTTAAGGAGGAAATATCTCTCAAGATCCAGCAAATTAGGATTTTGGTTTGATAAAATATCTCAACCATCCATGAGATTCTCAACCTCTCCTTGAAATAGGAAACCAAATGTGAGGTGGATTCTCACACCAAATTAATTTCCTTTTTATGAATATTAATAAATCATTCATGTGCACATAGTATTTTGACCTTCATATAATATATTTCTCCTCCACATTGACTAGGGATTGTGACAAATGTTATTTCATGGTGTCAGTGTATGCGACACTTTCAAGACACTTGAGACACTTAGGGTGAGGTACTTAAGTGTGGAATTTTGGTGTGTAACAGTTAGTGATCCAAACAAGTCAAAATATTAGGGTAAAGTGATGTTTCCAACCTCCAGAAAATGGGTTTTCTTCTCCTTGATGGCTAGGGAACATGGAAAAATGATTTCCATGGTGTCGAGGTTGTGAAACATAAGTATGACACTTAGGAAAGTGTCGTTTTGAAATTACGTCACTTCGTAACAAAATAACATGTAAGTGTGACACTTAGTAGAATATGATACATAAGTGCAACACTTAGCAAAACACTAGGCATGTGACAATTTTGCATGTAACAGGTTCTCCTCGATGTAAAGTACCAATTAGAATTCACATTGTTTTGAATAGGGAACCCATCCAAATTCTATCTTGGAAACAATTACTATTGAAATATGAAATGAAAGGTGACATGCAAAATGTAGAATTATTTGAATCTATATGTAGAGTGTAGTACTATTATAGATATCATAGCTAGGAGCATATCTTTATTAGTAAACACAAGGTTAAGTATGTATCTCAAGAACACAAATCTATTCAAGAACACAATATAATAATATATATGAACATAAAATAAATGCATAAAAGTACGTTATCAAATTGTTGTTCATGACCTCACATTCACCATACCAAAGAAAACATTTTAGAAAAGAAATGAAATAATTTAATTTTTCCATAGAGGAAAGTATATAACAAAAGATACAACCTTTCCTTGGTTCTAGTAACAAAATAAGCACCCAGCACACATTACTAGACACCAAGATCCTCCTCAAAATTGGCCTTGAGGGATTCTTCTCATTAAAATTCATATAAGAGTTTACAAAGTATCAACAACACAAATCCTCTTTCTCAACTACTAGATTGTCATGTATATTTTTTAAATTCATAGTTCTTCCTTGTGACTTCCTAGATTTCCTTCTTGGCAGTAATCACTTTTCAACTTATTTTATTTTCTTTTATTGTTTATACTTCCTTTTAAGAGAATATTTTATACAAAGGATTTGTCTTTTTCTAAGTTAATAATTGACCATGTACCTTGTCATCCAAACAAGTAGACCACACCTCATGTTCAGAGTAAATTCCTTTTATATGCCTAACAATTAATTGCTTGAAGGAAAATTCATAGGATAATTTTTTAGGAATGAATCCCACACCCCTGTTGAGCATACCAATAAATGAATTAGTCATTTATTTTGTTTGAAGGGTTTGTGATGTAATCTTTTAAGATATCCTTAAATATCCTCAAAGTTGTCCCAATTCCAATCCTTTATCTTAGATGATGTCCTCTAGTTAATTCAACACATTAGTCATAGGTCAGGGTAATCTCATGTCTCCAAGTTGGGGGAGATGACATATTTATATTACCTTTCTTTCAACTAGGTATAAGAAATTACAATTATTCACCAAGATAATGATATCTTTCTCAAGGGATGTGCTTGCAAATTGGAAATTTTCTAGAGCTTCATAGTTGCAATCTCTCTCTCTCTCTCTCTCTCTCTCTCTCTCTCTCTCTCTCTCTCTCTCTAGGAATATCATTAGGTGCATATTTTTCTTCTTCTTGCCACTTTTTTAGTTCTTACATACTCAAAAATGGAATCCATATAGTACCACTCTTTTATCTTTAATATTGTCTAAGTAGGAGAGGAACTGAGTGGAATGACTTCGAAATTCTTGGAGGTTGGTGTACATTATCCTTTGAGCGAGACTTAGTTCATCATATCGTTCAAAGGTGCAAGATTTGAAATTAGTTAGGGTGGTCGTGTCTTCTTTTTGGTGGGCCACCTTGTATTTTGACTGCTCTATTTTTTCTCTGTAACCCTCAATATCCTCTACCATATTTATGATATTGAATTCAAAATTATTGGAGAGGGAAACACTTATAAAGTTGTAGAAATTGTATTGGTTCTTATATATGCAATCAATGGGGTTATAGTGGTTACTTTGAGTTGGGAGACTCTTGGAAATTTGAGCTTTTTTTGGATTGTTTCATCACCCACCCTTTCATCTTGTCGAATACAAATGCATCTAGAATAAAAAATACATTAGATTTGTATGAGGTAAACTTTCCTAAGCTGAGTTCACCTAGAGGAAAATGACCTCCTGTGATATATGTCCTTGAGGTTTCGAAACAATTTTCAAGATGGGAATCCCCTATGTCCATAAGCTATGATCCCCTATCTTCTTCATCCATTTTCCTCCATGATTCTTCTTTCTCTTTATTCTTGCAAGATTCTTCTTCTTACGCCAATAAAAAATATTCATTTCATTTATTTTC
Organism: Picea sitchensis; assembly: GCA_010110895.2. Lineage (NCBI taxonomy): Eukaryota > Viridiplantae > Streptophyta > Pinopsida > Pinales > Pinaceae > Picea > Picea sitchensis. Next base: position 144,988 of record SNQJ01S0020919.1, read on the forward strand.
TTTTTCTTCTTATTACTAACTCAAGGATTCTACTTCCTTCTCCTTTCTGGTCTTGGCCTCTTCAGCTATTTCAACTTATTTCGCTATATAATCCCTTTCCAAATTTTCTTTCCTCTTATCATTTCTTCCTCTACCACTTCTGCCAATTATGAATAGAACATTATATAGCAATGTGTCTCTTCTATAAATATCTTATTCTTTCCAAACCTCATTTTGATATGGCCATTTGTACTTGCAATCATTATAGTCCCAACCATATACATTTAGAGGATCGTTTCTTCAAAATATTTATTTGCCAAAGAGGACAAATATTTGGCTTCCTTGATTGCATTATTTACATCCTTGTTTCTATATGCTCCTATATGGAAAGGAAAGGAAGGCCATAATGTCTTATTGTCTTGAGAAAGAGATGCACCAACTCCATTCAAAAAGGTTTGATAATCTACCTCTTGGAGAGAAATCTTATCTAGGATAAACATTGGTAATAAATGTGACCCCATAGTAGCTCCAAATATTATTATATGTATGTCCCATTTTATATGAAATACTAGTCTTAGATCTTGTTTATTTTCTACATTACTTTATCCATCATGCATTGAGTAGGTTCACAAAAACATAATTTGTACATCGGTGCTACAAAGTTTTCATTGACTTTTGTGTATTGAATTTCAAAATAGTGTTCCCAGATAATTTGGAAATAAACATGAATAGGTGCCTCTATAGGNTCCAAATTTTCTTTCCTCTTATCATTTCTTCCTCTACCACTTCTGCCAATTATGAATAGAACATTATATAGCAATGTGTCTCTTCTATAAATATCTTATTCTTTCCAAACCTCATTTTGATATGGCCATTTGTACTTGCAATCATTATAGTCCCAACCATATACATTTAGAGGATCGTTTCTTCAAAATATTTATTTGCCAAAGAGGACAAATATTTGGCTTCCTTGATTGCATTATTTACATCCTTGTTTCTATATGCTCCTATATGGAAAGGAAAGGAAGGCCATAATGTCTTATTGTCTTGAGAAAGAGATGCACCAACTCCATTCAAAAAGGTTTGATAATCTACCTCTTGGAGAGAAATCTTATCTAGGATAAACATTGGTAATAAATGTGACCCCATAGTAGCTCCAAATATTATTATATGTATGTCCCATTTTATATGAAATACTAGTCTTAGATCTTGTTTATTTTCTACATTACTTTATCCATCATGCATTGAGTAGGTTCACAAAAACATAATTTGTACATCGGTGCTACAAAGTTTTCATTGACTTTTGTGTATTGAATTTCAAAATAGTGTTCCCAGATAATTTGGAAATAAACATGAATAGGTGCCTCTATAGGATTCCATTTCCATCCCCTTCATATAAATATATTCACGATACAAGCTACATCTAAAATATATGATGACACGTAAAACATTGGTGGGATCCTTGGGTATATGTGCTTATATCTAGAGATATATTGATTCGTTGACGTTGAGAGTATGGAAGGCCAATTAAAGTTCAAATGGGTCTAGGTGAATTGGTATATTAATGACACACATGACTCATTGAATTGTGTTGCATATTTTTCACCATATAATATGCTTATCATTTCCACTGTGATGTGATCTTGTATGGAGTCCTTAGATTCTTCATGGGGTATGTACCTAACCTCCTCACTTTGAATTCCTTTAGATTGATCCACCACCATTTGAGAAGGTTGTGATAGTTAAGGGAGAACTGCAAGACACATTACTTCAAGAGATCTATGAGAGGTAATGAGGAAATTTGTAGTAGATATCCATGTATAAAGGTTGAAAAGAAGAAATAGATTTTCCTATAGTGTCCCTTATCAACCTATTTTCTATGTCAGTTTGACTTATTAAACATGATACCACCTCAACAAGAGGAAACATTATAGGTGTAGCTACAAATTTGTGTAAGCCTAATTTCGTAATCAACTACTATACACTGGCATTGGGATTCACTTCTATAGGTAGGTGAGGAATCCCTGGGTAAGTTTATTCTTTGAACATCTAATACAATTATCCCCACTTATAGCTGGTACATACATCCATGTCGCATAAGGTGTATCCATAGAATGATCCTAGAGTGGCCATTTCCTTTTCAAGTTTTTCTAACACTTCTCTATATGGGATTACTACAATGACTACTTCTTCCCATTTACTTTTTCTTTTAGAGGCCATTTCCAGATATTGTAGCTCATCCATTTCAATAAAAAAAACACATTGGTAAGATTACAATCAAAATTAAAATATAATTTCCTTGTTCCTTGATCCCTATAGGGAGCTTCCACTTGTCATTTATTTGTTGAATTCATGAAATACAAAATCTCTGCATTAGTGGGAGAGCGATCGTCACAATAGCAATGTCTTAAGATGAGATGTTGGAGTGATGAGGTAAGTAAATATCAAACAAATCAATAAATTTCATATTTAGTTATCGAGGTAAAACAATGGCTACCTGGTTTATGTGAACAACTAGCAATAGATGAATATGGATTATGCTGATGAGGTGTAATTCTCTTGGTAATTTATGAGAGTGAAGGAATCATGTTCAACCTTTGTGGTGAAATTGCCTTTACCACTCCTATCCTTGGTAAAATGAAAAGTGAAAATAAAATTATTGTAGTTCCCATTTTATAGTGCATGGTGACCCTTTTATCTATGATGAGTTGTTTGACTTTGATGTCTCAACCAACATACTTTGTGCAATTTTCTTAATTTTGCTCAATGTAGAGAATCCCACCCTTTGAAATTTTCTGAAGGTGTTATGAGTCTCTTTTTGCATTATCACACTATCCCAACTTGGTTCTTGCCACAAAATGATGTCAACATCACACCCATTTAAAACTTCATGTTCGATCATGTTTTGTATCTCAGAAGTTTTTAAGTCTTTCAAAAACTAGTTTCTATTTTCTTCATGTGAGATGAGTCATATCACAAACAAGAAACTTTTGAAGGTGATTATTATTTATTTATTCATTTTCCACAATATCACACATTTCACAATTTTGTAGGGATGTGATATGTCACATCACATAAAATTTTCAAAGTTGAGAGATGTTTTTTTGTCATTGTTTCATGTAATTTACAGTTTTGTTGGCGTGTGACATGTCACATTATATTAAATTTTATTTTTAATTTGTTAAATTTTATTTTTTATTTTTCGCAAATCATGAAGTTTTGCATCCATGTGACATGCCACATGAATGAAATTTTATTTTTTCACCATGCTATTATGATGTTTAGAGTTTTTTCAATGTGTTAGATCCTTACAACTTTTGTGATGTTGTGACCTATCATATCATTTAAGACTCTAAGAAATTGGACTCTTGCAACACTTTTCCAAGAAGATAAATTTGAAACGATGCAAAATACTTTAAGGCTAGCCAAAAATGAAAGTTAGTGAAATAGTAAGGCGATAAAAAATCAAAGACACCCATGAGGTCGAACACTCAGTGGAATCTTTCGATCAGAGGTCAATGATGTAAACCCACTTTCGAATTCGAGGAAACCTGCCATTGAGGAATGCAAGCTCCAAGGCACTAATTAGTTTCTAAGTCTAACTCCTGGATAATGTGTTGAATTTGACAGGAACAGACTCATCGAAGGAGGGCCATGATGTATCCCCCATCATCGACATGAAACTGATTAGGATAGTGATTTGAGTTGATAGAGAAAATGTGGACAGACTTACACAGGTATAAAAATGGGTAATACTACAGAGGTTGGTTGAAGCTGAGACTTCCCTTGAACATTTCATGGCACAACAAGTGACTTGGAAGCATTGAATTGATGAAGCATGGATCCAAACATAATGTGAATACAACCAAAGGTTTTCTTTAAAGGAGTCAAAAAAGTATGACGACACATAGAACTGGTATGAATCAAACACAAGTAGATTTACCAACTCTAAGAAGAATGCGGACATGTGCCATGTTCAAGGATGACTAAGAACAACCACCATAATGTTTCAAAAGCTTGACCCACTTCCCAACTTTCCCCCCCATCCATATACATGAGTACCTCTTTATTTTTTAACAATATTGAGGAGGATAAAAAATTCTCGGTATAACTTACCTTTGGTAAGTTCCTTTTCACATGCTTAACGAACCTAGAGAAGTAAGGGTTCGATCCCAGATGGGTCTTTCAATGAATAGTTTTACGAATCCAAAGAAGGTAAACTCAATGGTTTTTCATGTTTAGGGAGTTTGAAAAGAACTTAAAGGTAACTCCAAAGTTTATTTTTTCGTAAGTTTGGTCTCCCAAGTTCGAAAAATTATAAAATGATATGAGAGAGAACTATTCTAACCAAAAGGGAATAGAGTATTCATTTTTTGTAATTATCGTTACGAGAATGAAAAGGGGTAAAATAGGACTCGAAAGACGCCCTTTCAAACCTTTTAAAGAGTGTGAAAGGAAACAATTTCACTCAGTTATATTTTCATGTTTAGGGAGTCTGAAAAGAGATTAAAGGAGACTCCAAAGAGTTACTTTTTCATATAGATTTTACGAGTCCAAAAAAAGTGGTAAAAGTATACTCGGTATTCTCATGTATTTACGAGCACAAGAAAGAAAAATATTGATCTCAGTTTCTTCCCAACGTAATGTCCAAAGGTTTTGAGTGATACCCATGGATGGTTGGTACTTTTCCTCCAGCTAAAGAGCCAGTGGCTCAACTCTAGCATGATGTTCAAAGGCTGGAGACATGCCCCCAAGCTTTGTTTCATCTTCCAACTCTTATGTTGTCACCAATTTCTTTACCATATTAGAATCGTGGCTATTAATAGTTAAATGTTCACCAGAGGAAGAAAGAGGATCACCTAACATAGGCAGATCAAATGAAGGTTAAGTTATGAGATCCAGTGAAATACTCGACTCAACATTTATGAGATCTAGCAAAAGACTCAACTTAATTGAAGGGGGATCTATTTCATTTTTTAATGAGATTGACACAGAAAAAGGAACTATGCTCATAGACCTTTGATTCATTTTTTAATGAGATTGACACAAAAAAAGAACTTTTCTCTTAGATGGTTTCATTTTTACGTAGGATTGAAACAAAGAAAAATTATGCTTGGGGTAGGTTTCATTTTTACACAATCTTGAAACAAAGAAAAACTATGTTTGTGGGTACCTGTTTCATTTTTTAACGATTTTGAAACAAAAATGGGAACTATGCTCGTGGTCGGTTTCAATTATTAACAACCTTGAAATGATGAAATAAACCCTACTCAGGGTTGTCTACCATGGCTTCCAATAGGTATTCATTAGACAAAAGTGTTATAACTCTTTCTGTGTTGTGAATTTTCAAAGAAAAAGTTTCGCTACGGGAACTTCTAGTAGTGCCTCCATTAAATTTTGGCAGGGGATGATCGGGATTCACATTTTTTATCAAATTTTATAAAAAATTGGGTGTAATCTTATTTTTATCAGGGATAGGGTTTATTTTGGCAAAAATATAAAATTGTTTCTACCCTCGGGAATATCAGGGTTCTAATTTTGTGTAAGGTCATGAATAAAATAGAGCCCAAGCCTAAAAATATTAGCTGTGCAAAACCAAACTCTTAGAGATTTGTTTGAATTTGAGATAAGCATGATCTAGTTTTGACAATGAAGAGGCCAATGATAAAAGGGAATTTGAGGTTGGAGGCCTTGTGAAACTTCAATAAATTCTGTGTCTCAGGTATAATTATCTTCCTGATGAATTCAAGGACAAAGAATCAGGGTGTCATAAAAATAGGCAATAGATAGGGGGATTATTGACAACCATAAACCCAGATTACTGTTGAGTGCATGAATAGTACCCAATCCCCCAATCTCTTCTCTGGATTTGGCTGTAGATAGTTCCTCATGTCATCCAAAACTTTAGGTAGGCTGGTGTTGAATATTAAACTGTAAACTTTGGACATGACCTTTTTTATGAAGATGTGTAATTGAATCCTCTTACATTCTGTTGATTTAAAGTTTGCTTCAGGAAATTCTCTCTTATTTGTTTCCAGAAAAATATTCAGAAAATAGGTGTAATATTTGAAATGACTTAGAGCACGAAAATTCACTAGGTGTTTATGGATATTATCAGCTATGAATTGATCAAAACTGATGTGGTGTGACAGACCAAACTCTGACTTTAAAAAGATCAATAGGAAACCGAGCATGACCTCGACCACATGTTTGTCATTATCTAGACCTAATACTTGACTCAAAAGGGAACATACCCATTGGACTTTAATAACCATTATACTCACATTCATTGGCAAAGAGAGGCCCTCTGAAAATTGTTCTGGTTTGACAATTGTCTATAAAACAGGTCTCTGGCTTCTAATGGGCATTCTCTATATACCCTAATTAGATTTTCTTCATTGAAAGGTTCAAACATTGTCGATAAAGACTCTGGTATACCAAGGGAATCTCGAATTCACAGACTCTCTAACCTACACATGACTTCAGACCCTTATTTATTCACGACGACTCTTTCTTCATGTGAATATTGTTTGTCGCACCAACCTATAATCTCGGGAAAGGGAAAAGAAATTTCGATAGCATGATGGACTAAGGTGTCATGGATTTCATAAAGGAACGGTATACACCTCCCTACATTATCGGGCAAATTGCTTCTGGACATAGATATGGGCGAAATGGTGATTTCGATGTCAAAGACATATGAATATCGATCAATTATGGCTTCTTCATTCGCCACAAGGTCTTTCTTTGTTACCGAGGTTATGATACGATCCATGGTTGTGATGAAACATACCTGGAAATGATCGGAAATGGTGTGTAATTGACATATTTATGAGTTTCATTTGAGCAGGGGTGGTCGCGCCAAGTTTCAAACAGTCCAATGTTCGAAAAATAATAAAATAAACAACAACTTCCCTTTTATACTTTTCCAAATTTCAAGGGCATGATGAAGTGGTTTGGGGAAACCCACTTTTCACCCCGAAATGTATCTGGTGGTGCCACGTATCCCCGGACGAAAACCATGGTTTAGATTTTCTCTTGCTTTCTGAAATTATCCTCTGCACAGTTTCACCTACTGAAACTATCCTCGGTTGTCGATTTGGAGAGCTCGGGATCTGTGGTGTATCGAGTCCCATCACCTTATCACCCCCGCAAGATTTAGTCTCCTCCTGCCATATTTATCCCCTTCCTTGGATTATCAGGCTTCCAAACCAATGTAGCATCCCACTAGATCCTGAAAATTTGATCTCCCATAAAACAAATTAATGGTGACTAACAGTGTGGTGAGGTGATTTTGTGTTCAAGAAGTTATGGTGTCCAATGATTTTCAATAATTTAGTGATCTAAATTTTAACATGTGAACATCGCTTGGTCTTTTATAAATCTCTTTTAGCTCTAACTTACTAAATTTCAAAACAATCCTTGTGAAATTTTAAAAGCCCTAGATCACTAGCATGGTGGACATATCTGTCCTTACTCTTGATCCTTTAATCTTCCTATAATATTATCTAATCTAAATAATCTTTGAAATTGTCCCTATATTGTAGACATGTGGGCATGTATGGGACCTTACAAATCCTTTAAAACTTCCTAGTTTGTTGTTATTTTTAAAAACTTGAAACTATTCTAAGATTGCAAACATGTGGGCATGTATGGGCCCTTACAAATATTTTAAGATTGTGTTTCATAAAAGAAAAATAAGAGGTATTAGTGTTGGAGTTACTTCACACACACCTAGGATTTATTTTTCCTAAGTTTATTCCTTGTTTATTAATCATAATTAGTCATTATCCAGTCTCCTATATTTTAGGGGAGAATATTCCACCTGGAGAATATTCTCTTTCAGTTGACACTTCAGTTTGACTAGTTGATTTGAGTTTAGATGTTTCATTGGTTTTGTCAGCATGCAACATTGAGATCATCACCAACTGACTACTCTTTGTTCAGACAGTTAATTGAAGACTAGTTGACTAGTTAACTCGGCTAGGTGGCAGTTCACTCTCGTGACTGCCTGAGAGAATAGACTAGGTGGCAGTTTACTCTTGTAACTGTTGGTGTGTGTCCAGATCAATCTAGACCACCACTATGGCTCATTAGTTACATATGTAGCCTATATCTATTGTAAATTATTCACCCTTTCAGTGTGGAATACAGTTAATGAGAATTCTTCCATTCTTTCTATCTTGCTTCTTCTTTCTCAATTTCTCTCTACAAATGTGTGTGGTATTTTCTAGCTAGATCTATTCTGTGCAGGTTCAACACATTTACAATTGGCCTCTTCTAATTGGTTGATTTTTTAGAGGGACATGGATATTTATTAAGAGACCCTCTTTAGTATTCCCCGATATTTCTCAAAGGTGCAAGGGAAAGAGCATACTCAAAGGTATCAAAATAGTCTTCTAGTCCTGATTTAATGTGATGATTTGTAAAAGAAAAGATTTAATTCTGAAGTTCAAATTTTATACTAAGCCATCCATGTGGAAATAATAAAAGGGAAATATGTTAGGGTTCTTTTTATCCCTCTAAATGTCTATGTGTGGCTAAGTACCTATGCAAGAAATAAATCAAACCTGCTTTTTATGGATTTACAAATTGTTGAAAAATAAACCTAGCCTACTTCGTGAAATTGGGCTCAACAAGCCTTATAATCAATGGNTCCAGTCTCCTATATTTTAGGGGAGAATATTCCACCTGGAGAATATTCTCTTTCAGTTGACACTTCAGTTTGACTAGTTGATTTGAGTTTAGATGTTTCATTGGTTTTGTCAGCATGCAACATTGAGATCATCACCAACTGACTACTCTTTGTTCAGACAGTTAATTGAAGACTAGTTGACTAGTTAACTCGGCTAGGTGGCAGTTCACTCTCGTGACTGCCTGAGAGAATAGACTAGGTGGCAGTTTACTCTTGTAACTGTTGGTGTGTGTCCAGATCAATCTAGACCACCACTATGGCTCATTAGTTACATATGTAGCCTATATCTATTGTAAATTATTCACCCTTTCAGTGTGGAATACAGTTAATGAGAATTCTTCCATTCTTTCTATCTTGCTTCTTCTTTCTCAATTTCTCTCTACAAATGTGTGTGGTATTTTCTAGCTAGATCTATTCTGTGCAGGTTCAACACATTTACAATTGGCCTCTTCTAATTGGTTGATTTTTTAGAGGGACATGGATATTTATTAAGAGACCCTCTTTAGTATTCCCCGATATTTCTCAAAGGTGCAAGGGAAAGAGCATACTCAAAGGTATCAAAATAGTCTTCTAGTCCTGATTTAATGTGATGATTTGTAAAAGAAAAGATTTAATTCTGAAGTTCAAATTTTATACTAAGCCATCCATGTGGAAATAATAAAAGGGAAATATGTTAGGGTTCTTTTTATCCCTCTAAATGTCTATGTGTGGCTAAGTACCTATGCAAGAAATAAATCAAACCTGCTTTTTATGGATTTACAAATTGTTGAAAAATAAACCTAGCCTACTTCGTGAAATTGGGCTCAACAAGCCTTATAATCAATGGGAAAGAAGACTTATGTGTGGCTTCTAGTTGAGATAGTCATGAACAATTTGCAGTCTTCCCTAAATGAAAAGGAAGACAGTGCACAGTTTCACGCGGTATGCGTGTCTATTTTCCTGAACCTGTGCAAACACAGAAAAATGGCGGGATTGAAATTTAAATTGAGATCTCTTGATAAGAGTCCCAATTCTTACATTTGAGGGTTGGGCTAGCCCGATTTTTATACCTACAAACACAAATAAGTAAAAAAGAAATCTCTAATATCCTAATTGGGGAGTGATTTGATCCACATCCCTAGTATGGTTGGTAATATGTTGTGCTTGTTGAGCACTAGAGTGAGCAAAAACAAGCAAGTTAATTGCCTTGTTAGGCTAGCAATACAACACATAAATGAGTCAGTTGATTAGTGGTTCAACTAGAGATAAAACAAGAAATAAACACTAAACTAAGCATGTAAAAACTTCAAATGGATGCATGAAAGAGACACAAGGAATAACTACCAATAGGATTGATCTTCGAATTCATAACACCCAGGAGAAGTATGGGAACTTATGAGACCCATCTTCCTCCTTGGGAGGGCTCTTGAATACCCCAAATACAAATCTCTCTTCTTCTAACCATGGAAAATGGAAATACAATGGTGAAGACTTGATTGTCAAATTTCTCAAGCGGAGAGAAGTGCAACACTTGCTATGAATGCTCAAGAGGCTCTAAGAGAATGATGGCTTCTCCAAAACCAAATGAACAACATAAAAATACTCAAAATTCTTCTCTTTGTTTGCATACATTGGTCATGTATTTATAGGACTAATGCAATATTTTTCATAAATTACTTGTAGTCTGAATGGGAGCCATTAGAAGGCACTTCCCATCCTTTTAGTAGCCCCAAGGATAGATTTTGGGCTGATTTGATCATCTTTTTGAGTACACTCCAATCTGGAAGTGGTCGAGGCCCAACCAATTTCATTAATGCACCATTTCGACATCGGTGTAGGTACTTGTTGAGATAGTTGCGTAGACTGTGTAGTTTGTGCATTCAACAATATGTTAGCTTGTGCAGATTGTGTAAGTTAGCTTTGGGGAAATTGCGCTGAAATTAAAGAACTATTTTGTATAGTTTTTCTTGTTGAATAACTTATATAAATGCTTGAGGTATGTTGATTAATGTGTTGTGATGGTATTGTCTTCAACCATTTATTGTATTGTTGTGAGAAATTTTTTAGTGATAAAAAACCTTGAAACTTCTTTAAGAATGATTCAACTATAAATTAATCCTCAGAGATAAATAAATACACCTTTTGTCTGTGGTAGGGGGTAATTGATCCAATAATTAGACCCTTTAAGAACTTCTACACGCTAATATCATCCAAAAATTTGTTCCCTCTCCAACTAGCTAAAAAAATTATATTGTCTACCAGGATCGTTCCCTAACAATGGTGCTAGCTCCTATGGTGTGCCCCATGTTGTCCCTTGTCTCTCACAGAGGGGTCATAGTCTGCAAGATGCACCTTCCTACACCACTCTAGGATTTTGAGTTGGTTCTCAAGCCAAAATGGGGTTACCCCTAGTAATTTCCTAAGGAAATTATACTTGTCCATCACTCAAGGACAATCTTTTTAAAATATGAATCTCATATTGGATTTATCACAAATAAAATGGTTGCATGGAGTTATTCTTTGCTACATAATTTAAACAAAATTAGGAGTTTGTTTTTAATTTTGGAGAAAATTCAAAGGGAAGACAAATAGCAAGGGGGTTTGGATAGGATGTCAACCATAGGAATGATATTTTGAACCCTGGAATCAACATCTAGTTAAACTAGGAAAATGACTTAGAGAAAACAAATATTGGCACAGGAGGAGGTAGAACTACTTTTCTAGAACATATTTATCAAAAGGAAAATTAATAGGACACACATAACATATATTTATTAGCTCATTGAGCATCATACAAAATAGAAAAATGAAGAAGAGGAGTATTTCATCACTTACTTGAAATAATTTATATCCAATGGCTACAACCTTGCTCTAGATCTCACAATTGATCCAACAAAAAAAGGTTGCAGGGTTGGGGACTATAAAAGTGTCATATATGAAATAGTTATTTCACTAATCATAAAATAATCCAAATATTGGGATTACATGGAACAGTTTCAGATTTTTTTTCTCCTCTACAAATCTTTCTACTCAATTAATGCTTACAATTAAAATGAGAATTGTGAGGAAGAGAGAACCATCTATCATTGCAAAGATGGAATACACCAAGAAGATATTCGATTTGTATGGCCTCGGTATTTGTGTTTTCCCTCTTCATCTAAAAAAGTTAAAATATCCAAATGAATAACCCCTAAGAAACAACAATAAATTTAGGTATTTATACACTACCTAGAGAAGCACACCCAACATTTTCTCTAGGTTCTTTGAGCCCACTATTTTTTCTTAGTCCTTTGATTTAGTAGGTTTTTTAGCCAAAAATTGATCTAAATTCATGTTTAGAGGCTCTCCACTCTCTCTTAATCCCATGACATTAAGAACCTGTTCATTTGGATTATATTGAGAATGACATGAAGGCAGAGATATAACAAGGAAATACACATATCTATTGCAAGAAAAAAAGTAAAATAGTTAAACTGAGATTGTATTAATGACTATCTAGAATACAAAAGACTATAAAATGAAAAGCACACAAGCTAGCTAGAATGGTGTTAGCCTATCCCTAAAGAGAGAGAGAGAGAGAGAGAGAGAGAGAGAGAGAGGGAGGGAGAGATGTGTCAGTTATGCTCATTTACAAGAAGTTGATTAAAAAGAGGAAAAAAGGGAATTTTAACATAAACCATCAATGATAAAACTCTGAACATCCAAAATCCTAACCCCAAAAGATGAAACACCAAAAGGTTTGTGGTCCCCGATGTGGTTAGTTGATACGTTAACTTCCCAGGGGCGAAACATTTTCATACGATTTCTTTGGGTGATCAGTACCCATTTGAAAAGGTTTAGCTGAGGAGTAAACATTGTGTTCGTCATATCATCTTCCATTTCATACATGCTAGGCGTTGTCAGGTCAAAAAAACATTGTTTAGGGCCTCAAAATGGCCCTGGAAATTTGGGACCCGAAAAATCGTAAAAAACTGCCAAGATGTGGAACCATTTTGAATAAGTGGAACATGTGAGTGGCCACCAGTATCCACCTATATCATTCCTCCCCCCTTAGGAAGCAATGGTCCCCATTTCATTAATTTCCTCAATCAAATAGGGAAACTTTTGCTAAATTTGACTCCTAGTGAGCCACTTTCCCTGGTGAAGAAGATTCCTTGTTTTGACAAACCAATAGAGTTGGATGTTTTATTCGCAGGTGCACTTCATCTTGGTTTCCATGATATGATAAACTATATCCTATTCAATGCAGTCATGATTGATTTTTGTAGGTTCCAAGTGCTCGACCGTCTCCAGGAGAGGTGGAAAATATGGTCAAAGTAGTTCCACATTTAATATCGGGTGCAAGCCAAGGAAAATGGAATACTTAATTCTAAACTATTCTCACCCATAACCTTGGTGATGGTGTAAGTCTTGCATCAGAGTGGGAGGAATTTCCAATGGGTTCCTTTGAGGCTCTCTTTATGTAAATGCAATCATACCTTATCTCCCACCCGAAACTTGTGTGGTACCTGATGTTCATCATGGCGCTTCTTGTACCCGGCGTTGGATTTCTACAAAATATCATGAACTTGTTGTTGGATATGTTGGATTAGCTCAAAAACATTGGCTACTCGATCAGCCTTGATCTAAACATGGGATTACTCTTCCTGTGTAGTTGTAATGGGAAAAGCTATGTCAATGGGGGCCAATGGATGGAACCCCATGCACACTTGAAAATGGTTGTGAAAAATAGAGTTTTTGAGGGATCTGTTGTAGCTATGTTGAACATGATGAAGGATCTCATCATGTGTGCATGGATGTTTCGAATTGTACATCCTCAAGATATGGAAAATCATCCTATTGACTACCTATGTTTTTCCATCAGTCTATGGGTGGAAGGAAATCAATTTGGTCAGCTTCATGTCCATCATCGACCATAGGCTAGACCAAAATGTACTCAAAAACCTACTATCTCGATCTAAAATAATTATCTATGGGAGCCTAAAATGAATCCAAACACATTCAAACAAGATCTTAGTGGTGGCTCGGTTGTGATGCTCTTATTGCAGGCTGCCAAAACTACCATCTTAGAGAATCAATAAAGGACCAAGCATACACAATCATTCCTATACTTGGTTGAAGGAAGATAGGAAATTTAATTCATGGAGATGGACTCCCAAGGCCTCTCTGGAGTAGGAATAGGGGTGTATAGCCCCTTTTTCTTGATGGAAGGTTTGGAAATGGCATGGGATGTTCAATATATAATGTACTTTGTTACGAGGAAAATCACTTTATGGCATGGGGTAAACCACAACAGACAGAATGACTACAGAAATCAACTCTAATCCCAAGTATGTTAAATAAATGTAAATGCTAACAAGACAAGATAAAGAGACTACCTCGTCCATACGTTCGATGAAGACCATCGTTGAGCACACAACTCAAAGATTTATACCTACAACTTGTCCTCAACAACCAAGATACGCAAGCATATGATGATAATATCTAAAGTTATCACATACAATAGCATAATCCATTAACATTCATAACAAATACACCCATGGAATAATAATTCAAATATTTTCAATATATCAATTAGAAAATAAAAAAGTATTTCTATTCAAATATGATCAACAAAAGTACGCAAGTGAAAAACTTATGTGTCGGCACGTCTCGAAATTGAGAAACTAAATCCCTTCCAGCTAGTCCTCCACCACTTAAATCCTCCACCAAAGGCAAGCTCATATAATATAGACAATGAAGTTATCCATCAAAAAGGGAAGAGTTTCAAGGTTGAACAATGTGTTCAGACTTTAAAGGACAAAGGGTTGTAGACTCAATGTGAAGTGAAAATTTCGCAAGAGTAGCTTTTCTCTCAAAAGTTGAATTCTCTCCTCCTCCGCGATTTGGATACGACCCATTTTATAGCCTTAAAATGGAATTGAAGCGTCGAGTAGGAATGTTTCCAGTATATGGAAGGTCAAGGATCATGTATGTCATGACGTGACATGGAAACCCAACACAATTTTTAATTTTGAGCACCAAACCTGATGTACAGGGGTCGTGGTGGTGCAACCTGCATATACGCACAATGTATAACTACTAGGACACGTATATATGGAAAAATATGATTTTTTAGATCTGGGAAGTGAAAAGTGGGACTTCAAGTCTGCATAGGGAAACAGAAAAGGACTTCTGAGCAAGTTTCATGGGGTGAGGAAAAATATTTCTATAACAAATGCCCCCTAATGTGTGAGGTCATAGGAGTATCTGCGATGGCCAAAATACATTATAATTCCCAGAAGTGGAGTAATGGAGACCCATCTGGATGAACTAGTTGTTCATGAGAATATTACAATCCATAATGACTTTGTACACATGGCTACCAATTTGAATTACACTGCAGATCCATGTGGAAATATACCAAACAATCGTTCATGGCCCTGAATAGGAAATACAAAGTGGACAGATGCCATCGGTTGTCATAGTCACGAACAAGGCCCAGTGAAAACCAATATCAAAATCAATCTGAAGATATATGTATGCAATGGAGTACAATCTGATCTCCCATGATCACTAAAGTCATATAGGTACTAGTCCAATGAATGATAGCAACAACTTAGGAAAGTTTCAACTATAAACTGATGTCTTCAAGTCTTGTACACGATCCACCAAAGGTGCAATTCTACATCATGTGAATAGAGGAGTTGAGGTCAAACACAATGAAACTTTGTTTGATTACCAGTCATTAAGGTATACTTTTAGAAAACGTGAGACAACCTACCGATAATGAAAGTAGGCATCACAGAACCAAGTACATTCTTACAAGTGTGAATAAAAGTGTTGAGGTCGAACACTTGAAGAATCCATTGATCAGGAGACATTGATTTATTCCCAATTGTCGATGACGAGAGAACCTGCCACTGATGACTGCAAGCCTCTAGGTACTCATAGGACTCTAGGCCTCATTTCTAAAATGGATGAGCTGAATTCAATGGAAGGTGACTCATTGAAAGGAGAGCATTAAGGAATATCTCATCATTCAGCACACGGTAAAAAGAAATAGCTTGATGATTTGGAGTTGTTATCACTCTGTAAATTTGTTTGGATGATAAACAAATGACAGAGGTAACCTACAAACCAAATTTAGATCTAGGTAATAGCCTGCTCAGCTTAGAGAGGGCTATGTCGTGTCACTTGATGTTTCTTTGGAAATCAATGCCTAGGTTCAGTTTGTTTTTTGGGGTTTTTCTATAAATTTGTTGGCAAGGAAGGGGAGGGACACTTAGGGCTATGGAGTCAAGATTCTAAAAATGAATGAAAACACTGACTCGAAAATAGAACTCTCAGGAGGATAAAGGCTAAGTGAGGCGATGAATCTGAGTTATAAATTGAAGTTTGCAGAGTGTAAGGAGAAACAAAAAACAAGTAATTGCATCAGATAATTTATGAAATGAATTTTGAATTAGTTATGAAGAACTTAACACAATTTAAATTGCTTAAGCCAAGAGCATCACAAGATGAATTATGTCTTTTAAACTATTCAATTTAAACATAAGACAATGTAAATGGAATTAAAGAACACATGAAATACATACAATAAGAGAAGACAAAAATCATATCACCACCATTAGAATCTTTTCATGGAGACTTCAAAATCTTTTGCATATGTATTCAATTCAGCTCCAGAAAATTACAATTTAGTTCAAAACAAATAAGGAGGTTCCCTCACACTTCTGCCAACATTAATACATACAAAAATTCTAATATTTATACAATTTGGGTTCCTTCAATTTGAAACTGATTACAATAGTTGAACTGAAATGTTTCAGCTTCTAAAATTGATTACAATAATTACAACATGACAGTTTCGGTATGGGAACCGATTACAATGATTAATAAAAAATGTTTCATGAACAAACTGTCGATTCCTATGACTCTTCAACTTCTTCTTTTTCCATTTTTCCTTCTTTGGTCCTCTGTCTGATCTGCCATTTTGGTGACACCTGGGCATTATCTGCTGGTTCCTGGAAAATTGCACTTTGTTTTACCCAACCGCACTATCTCCTTCCAAAGCAAGTCAAAAGGGATAGAGTAGTCCATCATTTATTTAATTAGGATCTCCAGGTCAATGCAGGAGGCATACGTCATGACTGGAAATCCAATCTTCATTGTCTTGAACTAAGTCAAGATCTCAAAATTTGTGATCAAATATTCCACCAGGGTTGCTCCTTTCAGGTTTTCTTCCAGTCTTTCAAACTTGGATTGATCCATTCTTCATTGGGCGAGGTGACAGTTGTATTCCTCCTGATCATACAATTTTCCTTTTCCATTCCAAAATGGTGGGAGGCCTTTGATGAAAAACTCGTCAAACAGATCTTTGAATTCCTATATACGTTGCTCCATCTGTATGCCCTTGGTTTGGACTGATTTTAGTAGGTTATGCTTGGAAATGACCCTCCTCGACGAGATCATCAATGTAGTCCTATATTTGACCCCAATGGTCTTAAGTTTTTCAATGGGGATGGAATTTAGCAGGTTTATATGGTTTGTGGCAACCCACTTTTCACCCCAAAATGTATTTGGTGGTGCCACGTATCCCTAGAAGAAAAACATGATTTAGATTTTGGCCTGCTTTCTGAAACAATTTTCTGCGCGGTTTCTCCCCCAAAAATGATCCTCGACTGTTGATCTGGAGAGATCACGATCTACGACATATCGGGTTCCATCACCTTAGAGCCCCTTCCATATTTAGTCTCCTCTTGCCAGATTTAGCCCCTTCCTTGGCTTATCAGGCTTCCAAACCAATGTAGCGTCCTGCTAGATCCTGAAAACTTGATTTCTCATAAAACTTTTAATGGTGACTAACATGGGTTCCAACTGGGGAGGTTATCCTCCTAGCGAGGTAGAAAATAACGATAGACCGCCCATTGGGATTTATTCCACTTATGAAACTAAATCAATCGACATCTTATTCATAAAATTTCATTCACATAACTCAAATTATACTCAACATAACTTTAGGCCTTCTCTTCGGGCTTCAATTTCTGTTGATTTGATTTCTATTGCTTCAACTAAAAAAAAAATGGTTATATACAATGAATGGAAAGGGTGAAAATTCCTTTAACAGAGATAATTCCTGAGAAACCTGCCATTCACAGGTCCTCGACCAACAAGATCTCCATTATGTTCATGTAGTAGATAGGCATTATTTTCATGGTATGCCACAATTTTGAAAGGTCCCAACCATAGATGGTCAAATTTCCCATGCTTTCCTTTGTCTTCATTTCTGGCATCCCATTTCAACACCAAATATCCCACTTTGAAATCATCTTCTTTAGTATGCCTGTAAAAATCCTTTTTAATCATGTTTTGGTGTAGTTGAGAGTTTTTGAAGGCTTTCTCTCTTGTTTGTTGGACATTAATTAGTTCATTTGTCCTCCTTTGAGTGGCATCCGGTTCAACATCCTGCTCCTGTAGCAATATCATCACTGGTAACCCTAATGAAGTAGGAAAAAATGCTTTTGTGCCATACATAATCTGGAAGGGTGAAGTGGCAATAAACCTTTTAGTAGTGATCCTGTCAGCCCATAGTGCATGGATGAGATTTTTGTGCCAAGCCTTTTTGTTATGTTGCAGCAGATTTTTTATGATTCTAGTCAAATGTTTATTGGATGAATCAACCAACCCATTACCTTGAGGGTAATAAGATGTGGAATGGCCAAGAGTTATATTGTAATCACTGCAAAATTTTTCCATCTTTTTGGACTTAAATGTTGTCGCATTGTGTGTAATGATTTTGATTGGACAACCAAACCTAGAAAAAATATTGTTCTCCAAAAATGGAATGATAATAGTATTTGTGGCTTGCCTGGTGGCAACTGCTTCAATCCACTTGGTGAAGTAATATGTGGCTATCGGTAACCACTTTTGTTGAGATGAGGACCATGGATGAATTTCTCCTATGAAATCAAGGCCCCATTGTCTAAAAGGTGTTTCAAAATATATAGGCTTCAAGGGAAAAGGCTACAATTTTATTTTCCCATCAAAAATTTGGCATTCATGATATCTTGAAACTTCTTTGTAAACATCAGAAAAAATGTTAGGCCAATAGAAACCTTCCCTCAATATCATGTGCACAACATGTTTCCAATAATGGTTCCCTCCACAATCACCTTTATGAAACTCTCTCATGGTTTTTTCTACTTCTCCCTCCAACAAACAACTCAACAATATCCCTCCTAGATCCTTCCAATACAGAGATTGATTTAAAATACAAAAAATTTCTTCTTTTATCTTCAAAAACCTAGCCTTGTTTTTGCTCAATTTAGGTGGAGCCTGTAAATTTCTCAACACATAAATAATTTTAGCATACCATGGGGAGTCAAGGAATTTTTGGGATACCTGAGGGACCCTTTCTTCTTCTGAATTTGTTGACAAACCAGCAATGAAATTAATTCCCAAGAGTGCACAATTTGTCTATTCCATCAGCTTTGCAAGTCCTTTCCCCTTGATCAACTTTGTAGGTTTGATTTCAAGGTCATACTCTAGCAAAACAACTATCCACTTTCCCCTTTTTCCCTCAGGATCAAGCTGAGTTAACATGTCCTTCATAGCATTGCTAGGCACATAAGCAATGGTATGAGAATGAACGATATAAACTTTAAAATCCTTTAGCGACTTGACCAATTCATATGCATGTTTCTCCACGATATCATACTTTAATGGGGAATCCATCAATGTCCTGCTATAGTATGCTATAGGCCTCTCAAAATTATGTTCATCTTTTTGCAATAAAACACCAGCGATGGTGTGCTCTGATGCAAAAATAAACAATATAAATTATTTTGCAAAATTGGGACTAGCCAGCACTAGGGCCTTGGTCAATGCCACTTTAATATCTTCAAAGGATTCCCTAGCTGTAGGGGTCCACTTTATCTCACTTCCTTTTCTGAACATGTTAGTGATATGCTTTATGATTTTAGCCAGGTTAGGGATGAATCTTCTCAAGAAATTTACTTTCCTCGAGAAAGATTGCACTTCTTTATTGCTTATGGGTGTGCCAATTTTAAGGATTCCCTCAACTCTGTTGGGATCTATCTTCATTCCCTCCTTCGAAATAATGTGACCAAGAAACTTCCCATATTCCATGACAAAATTAGACTTCTTGGGGTTCAATGAAATGCCAAACTTCCTACACTTTTGAAAAGCCCTCCTTAGATGTTTAATATGTTCTTCATCAAAAACTGAATATACAGTGATATCATCTAAGTAAATAACAATAAATTTATCTTTCTCATCAACAAAGGCTATATACATATCTCTTTGGAAAGTTTCTCCCGCGTTCATGAGCCCAAAAGGCATTTTGGCATACATGAAGGCGCCCCATGGTGTTGTAAAGGATTTATTTTCCTGATCATCAATGTGTACCATGATTTGATTATACCCAGAGAAACCATCCAACGTTGATACTTTTTGAGAACCAACCACTTTCTGTAGAATGTGATCCATATTAGGTAGTGGGTAATTTTCCTTGAGAGATACCCTATTCAGATTTCTAAAGTCTACGCAGAATCTGATCTCTCCACTCTTCTTTCTGATAAGTACTAGATTTTCCACCCACTTAGAGAATCTCAGAGAAACTATGATCTTGGCTTCAAACATATTTTTTATATCCTTTTCAATAAAGGGCAGTAGAAAAGGATTAATTCTTCTTAATTTATGTTTGAAAGGTTTATGATCCTCTTTGATTGGAATCACATGTTGAATCACCTTGGTATCATAAAATTTCATATATTCATAACTCCATGCAAAGACATTAGGAAATTACTTCATTAAATTTACATACCTTTGTTTGACCTATGGGATAAGTGTCTTGGACAACTCGATGATCTTGGGATCTTCATGAGTCCCAATGTCGCAATCTTCAACATCTCCCTCATTTGTAGTAATTTTAGGACTATTGGCCACATCATTGTTGTCAAAGAGTTTTTCTAATGGGATTAACCCCATGGGAATGATGTTGTTTTTTAGCTGCATGATATCCTTACCAACAATATTATTCTTGAAATAGCCACATTTGCAAACATAGTTGCATATTCTTCTTCACCACAATATTCCTCATCAATATTCAAATTTGCAAATTCACCATCCATCTTAAGGAAACTTTCTATTTGTTTATCATCTTCAAAATCCTGCCAATACTTGATATTTTCAGGCACTGTTGGTCTGTGCTTGACCTCAATCTCATATCCCCTGTTAGGAAAAATGGGAATTTTGAAAACTAATCTTGAAGTAGCTAGAGCATTAGGAATATGATTCTGACCCCTTGGAATCGCTGAGAGACTATATTATGAAAATTATTCAAGCATGTCAAGCACTATATTCCTATATGCTCTTAATCTGGGATGTTTTTCTTGGTATATTTGCTTTACCTAATTTATGATAAACTCAAAATATCCATGTACAGTTATCCTCCTAGCACCCATTTCTTTCAAAGTCTTCTATCCCAATACTAATGCCTCATATTCAGCCATATTATTTGTGAACTCAAAAGCAAGATTATAAGAACAGAGTTTTGTGGCCACTCTAGGGGGTTAATCCACACACCAGCTCCTTCTCCTTCTCTACTGAGAGATCCATCAAAGCGCATGTTCCACATGTTTTTCTCTGCACTGTCTTCTTGTTATGAAATTTTCTCAGTTTTTTTATCAGATTTGTCTTTAGCAATCATGTCAGTCTTTGGCACCTCCTCTTCAAAACTGAAATCATTAAAGAAAATAGAAGAACCAATCTTAGTTTCCACAGAATAAATGGGGTGGTTGTTTGGTTGGGATTTTTTACTGACCATGTATTTGAGAAATAATTCCTTGTACAGCCTCCTATCTTGACCAAAAACAGGGATAGTGGTGTATGGCATATCCATTTGCAAAGTCCCTTTCAACTTTGCAACCCATGACCTAGATAACAACATGCCAAATTTAGAAGGGATATCAGCAACCACTACATCCATGACCATATTTTTTTATGGAATTTGAGACAAAGATACCACAATATCTTAGATTAGGCCCAAGAACTTCACCTTCCTTGAATCAAAGGAGAAAAGATCTTTTTAAGGCCTAGTAATGTCCATGACCACCTTGGGCATCAAATTGTGGGATGCTCTTGAATCCAACATATCATTATGCAAAGTCATACAATGAATCTTGAGACTAACATAGAAATGGGGGACCTCATCAACATCACTACTCTCCTCTACACGTGGGCCAAACAAGATGGCGGGATGATCATCTTGTATATTCAAAGTATCAAAAGTTTCTTCCATTTTGAGCATCTTAATGATCTAATTTATGTATTCACTATTCTTTATCAGCTCATTGAATGGAACAGAGATTTTAATTTTGGCCATCTCACTTTCAAATTTAAAGGAATAAGAGGTTTTTTCTACCTCTTTGATGACTGTCTCCTTTCTTGATTCTAGTACTTTCTTTGGAGATTCTTCCTTCTTCTTTCCTTTCTCCACGACATCCTTTGCAACATATTCCTTTTTAGGCTGACTTGCAGAAGGTGTATTATTTTGAGCTTCTTTGGTGGGATTTCCCTTTGGAGGATTTGCAGGCACCTTTTTGTTTCAAAGATTATATTGTTTCCGGAATTGCATGATGGCATTCTGCAACAATGTCTGGTAATCTTCTTTTTCCACTGACAACCTTTCATCATTCTCCTGCATGAATATTTCATTACAATCCATGAACTGATCATGTTCTTCTTTAGTTAAAAACACATGTGTTTCATCACCATCACAACAATTCATATTGTCTTAAAAAGTTTCATCAAAATTCTCATGAACATTGTTCGCGTTCAAATGGTCACCAGGTGAGAAAATAGAGAGCGCTTGCATACCCTGTTGGGTCTAGCAGGGCAGGACAGCTGTGGAGCATAGGGTTAAAGAAACAAAACAAACTACAATCTAATATCAACTGAAAACAAATAAAACTATGAAAAGAAACAACAAACATCAAACACAAAACACAGGTGTCACCAATGGTTTCAGGCTGGTGTATTAATGGAATCGGAGCACGCTGAAGGAAGCAACCAGAGGTTCCTTCTCCCTCCAACGGAAGGCTCTTTGGGGCCCTCACACAGTTTTCTTTCCTTACAAATGAGAAGAACTGAGCATAGCAGTGAAAGAACTCTCAGTGATGCAGCTGATGGGTTGTTGTTAAAGGATGAGCCCTTAACCATCTGAACAGCATAACAGTGCTTAGAATT
>SNQJ01S0020919.1:167900-178671 GCA_010110895.2 Picea sitchensis
TGTGCCCCCGGGGGGCAGCTCAATTGGCAAGTGTCGTGAAAATGAAGTTCCATGAGGTTTCGAGTTCAACTCCCCCCGACTTACAATGTGTGTCGCGTATGGGGCCTCGTTGGCACACCTGGAGGTTATAGTGGTAGCATTTGGATAACACGGCCATGTGTAACGCGAGCACGTGCCCAACTAGTTATTGATTCCTCCAGACATAAAAAAATAAAATAAAATAAAAAATAAAAATAAAATAAAAAAATGATGATTTTTAAAAGAAAAGATTTAATTATGAATTTCAAATTTTATACTAAGCCATCCATGTGGAAATAATAAAAGGGAAATATGTTAGGGTTCTTTGTATCCCTCTAAATGTCTATGTGTGGCTAAGTACCTATAAAAGAAATACATTAAACCTGTTTTTTATGGATTTACAAATTGTTGAAAAATAAACCTAGCCTACTTCGTGAAATTGGGCTCAAAAGGCATTATAATCAATGGGAAAGAAGACTTATGTGTGGCTTCTAGTTGAAACAGTCATGAACAATTTGCAGTCTTCCCTAAATGAAAAGGAAGACAATGCACAGTTTCACGCGGCATGCACGTCTATTTTCCTGAACCCGTGCAAACACAGAAAAATCACAGGATTGAAATTTGAATTGAGATCTCTTGATAAGAGTCCCAATTCTTACATTTGAGGGTTGGGCTAGCCCGATTTGTATCCCTGCAAACACAAATAAGTAAGAAAGAAATCTATAATATCCTATTTGGCGAGTAATTTAATTCACATCCCTAGTATGGTTGGCAATATGTTGTGCTTGTTGAGCACTAGAGTGAGCAAAAAAAAGCAAGTTAATTGCCTTGTTAGGCTAGCAAGACAACACATAAATGAGTTAGTTGATTAGTGGTTCAACTAGAGATAAAACAAGAAATAAACACTAAACTAAGCATGTAAAAACTTCAAATGGATGCATGAAAGAGACACAAGGAATAACTACCAATAGGATTGATCTTCGAATTGATAACACCCAGGAGAAGTATGGGAACTTATGAGACCCATCTTCCTCCTTGGGAGGGCTCTTGAATACCCCAAATACAAATCTCTCTTCTTCTAACCATGGAAAATCGAAATACAATGGTGAAGACTTGATTGTCAAATTTCTCAAGAGGAGAGAAGTGCAACACTTGCTATGAATTCTCAAGAGGCTCTAAGAGAATGATGGCTTCTCCAAAACCAAATGAATAACATATAAATACTCAAAATTCTTCTCTTTGTTTGCATATATTGGTCATGAATTTATAGGAATAATGCAATATTTTTCATAAATTACTTGTAGTGTGAATGGGAGCCATTGGAAGGCACTTCCCATCCTTTTAGTAGCCCCAAGGATAGATTTTGGGCTGATTTGATCATCTTGTCGAGTACACTCCAATCTAGAAGTGGTGGAGGCCCAACCAATTTCATTAATGCATCATTTCCACATCGGTGCAGGTACTTGTTGAGATAGTTGTGTAGACTATGTAGTTTGTGCATTCAACACTATGTTGGCTTGTGCAGATTCTGTAAGTTAGCTTTGGGGAAATTGTGCTGAAATTAAAGAACTATTTTGTATAGTTTTTCTTGTTGAATAGCTTATATAAATGCTTGAGGTATGTTGATTAATGTTTTGTGATGGTATTGTCTTCAACCATTTATTGTATTGTTGTGAGATATTTTTTAGTGATAACAAACCTTGAAACTTCTGTAAGAATGATTCAACTATAAATTCTTCCTTGGAGAGAAATAAATACACCTTTTGTCTGTGGTAGGGGGTAATTGATCCAATAATTAGACCATTTAAGAAATTCTACACACTAATATCATCCAAAAATTTGTTCCCTCTCCAACTAGATAAAAAAATTATATTGTCTACTAGGATCATTCCCTAACAATGGTGATAAACTCCTATGGTGTGCCCCATGTTGTCCCTTGTCTCTCACAGAGGGGTCATAGTGTGCAAGATGCACCTTCCTTCACCACTCTAGGATTTTGAGTTGGTTCTCAAGCCAAAATGGGGTTACCCCTAGTAATTTACTAAGGAAATTATACTTGTCCATCACTCAAGGACAATCTTTTTAAAATATGAATCTCATATTGGATTTATCACAAATAAAATGGGTGCATGGAGTTATTCTTTGCTACATAATTTAAACAAAATTAGGAGTTTGGTTTTAATTTTGGAGAAAATTCAAAGGGAAGACAAATAGCAAGGGGGTTTGGATAGGATTTCAACCATAGGAATGATCTTTTGAACCCTGGAATCAAGATCTAGTTAAACTAGGAAAATGACTTAGAGAAAACAAATATGGGCACGGGAGGAGGTAGAACTACTTTTCTAGAACATATTTATCAAAAGAAAAATTAATAGGACATGCATAACATATATTTATTAGCTCGTTGAGCATCATACAAAATAGAAAAATGAAGAAGAGGAGTATTTCATCACTTACTTGAATTAATTTCTATCCAATGGCTACAACCTTGCTCTATATCTCACAATTGATCCAACAAACAAAGGTTGCAGGGTTGGGGACTATAAAAGTGTCATATATGAAATAGTTATTTCACTAATCATAAAATAATCCAAGTATTGGGATTACACGGAACAGTGTCCTAAGATTTTTTTTCTCCTCTACAAATCTTTCTACTCAATTAATGCTTACAATTAAAATGAGAATTGTGAGGAAGATAGAACCATCTATTATTGCAAAGATGGGATACACCAAGAAGATATTCGATTTTTATGGCCTCGGTATTTTTGTTTTCCCTCTACATCTAAAAAAGTTAAAATATCCAAATGAATAACCCTGAAGAAACAACAATAAATTTAGGTATTTATACACTACCTAGAGAAGCACACCAGACATTTTCTCTAGGTGCTTTGAGGCCACTATTTTTTCTTGGTCCTTTGATTTAGTAGGTTTTTTAGCCAAACATTGATCTAAATTCCTATTTAGGGGATCTCCACTCTCTCTTAATCCCATGACATTAAGAACCTATTCATTTGGATTATATTGAGAATGACATGAAGGCAGAGATATAACAAGGAAATACACATATATATTGCAAGAAAAAAAGTAAAATAGTTAAATTGAGATTGTATTAATGACTATCTGGAATACAAAAGACTATAAAATGAAAAGCACGCAAGCTAGCTAGAATGTTGTTAGCCTATCCCTAGAGAGAGAGAGAGAGAGAGAGAGAGAGAGAGAGAGAGAGAGAGAGAGAGATGTCTCAGTTATGCTCATTTACAAGAAGTTGATTACAAAGAGGCAAAAAGGGACTTTTAACATAAACCATCAATCATAAAACCCTAAACATCCAAAATCCTAACCCCAAAAGATGAAACACCAAAAGGTTTGTGGTCCCCGATGTGGTTAGTTGATACGTTAACTTCCTAGGGGTGAAAATTTTTCATATGATCTCTTTGGGTGCTCAATACCCATTTGAAAAGGTTTAGCTGAGGAGTAAACATTGTGTTCGTCCTAGCATCTTCCATTTCATACATGCTAGGCGTTGTCAGGTCAAAAAAACATCGTTTAGGGCCTCAAAATGGCCCTGGAAATTTGGGACCCGAAAAATCGTAAAAAAACTGCCAAGATGTGGAACCATTTTGAATCAGTGGAACATGTGAGTGACCACCAGTATCCACCTAGATCATTCCTCCCCCCTTAGGAAGCAATGGTCCCCATTGCATTAAGTTCCTCAATCAAATAGGGAAACTTTTGCTAAATTTGACTCCTAGTGAGCCACTTTCCCTGGTGAAGAAGATTCCTTGTTTTGACCAACCAATAGAGTTGGATGTTCTATTCGTAGGTGCACTTCATCTTGGTTTCCATGATATGATAAACTATATCCTATTCAATGCAGTCATGATTAATTTTTGTAGGTTCCAAGTGCTCGACTGTGTCCAAGAGAGGTGGAAAATATGGTCAAAGTAGTTCCACATTTAGTACCGGGTGCAAGCCAAGGAAAATGGAATAATTAATTCAAAACTATTCTCACCCATAACCTTGGTGATGGTGTAAGTCCTACATCAAAGTGGGAGGAACTTCCAATGGGTTTCTTTGAGGCTCTCTTTCTGTAAATGCAATCATACCTTATCTCCCACCCGAAACTTGTGTGGTACCTAACGTTCATCATGGAACTTCTTGTACCTGGCATTGGATTTCTACAAAATATCATGAACTTGTTGTTGGATATGTTGGATTAGCTCAAAAACATTGGCTACTCGATCAGCCTCGATCTAAACATGGGATTACTCTTCCTGTGTAGCTGTAATGGGAAAAGCTATGTCAATGGGGGCCAATGGATGGAACCCCATGCACACTTGAAAATGGTTGTGAAAAATAGAGTTTTGGAGGGATCTGTTGTAGCTATGTTGAACATAATGAAGGATCTCATGCTGTGTGCATGGATGTTTAGAATTGTACATCCTCAAGATATGGAAAATCATCCTATTGACTACCTATGATTTTCCATCAGTCTGTGGGTGGAAGGAAATCAATTTGGTCAGCTTCATGTCCATCATCGACCATAGTCTAGACCAAAATGTACTCAAAAACCTACTATCTCGATCTAAAATAATTGTCTATGGGAGCCTAAAATGAATCCAAACACATTCAAAGAAGATCTTAGCGATGGATCGGTTGTGATGCTCTTAATGCAGGCTGCCAAAACTACCATCTTAGAGAATCGATAAAGGACCAAGCATACACAATCATTCCTATACTTGGTTGAAGGAAGATAGGAAATTTAATTCATGGAGATGGACTCCCAAGGCCTATCTGGAGTAGGAAGAGGGGTGTATAGCCCCTTTTTCTTAATGGAAGGTTTGGAAATGGCATGGGATGTTCAATATATAATGTACTTTGTTACGAGAAAAATCACTTTATGGCATGGGGTAAACCACAACAGACAGAATGACTGTAGAAATCAACTCTAATCCCAAGTATGTTATATAAATGTAAATGCTAACAAGACAAGATAAAGAGACTACCTCGTCCAAACGTTCGATGAAGACCATCGTTGAGCACACAAATCAAAGCTTTATACCTACAACTTGTCCTCAACAACCAAGATACGCAAGCATATGATGATAATATCTAAAGTTATCACATACAATAGCATAATCCATTAACATTCATAACAAATACACCCATGGAATAATAATTCAAATATTTTCAAGATATCAATTGGACAAGAAAAGAGTATTTCTATTCAAATATGATCAACAAAAGTACACAAGTTAAAAACTTCTGTGTTGGCACGTCTCGGAACTGAGAAACTAAATCCCTTCTAGCTAGGCCTCCACCACTTCAATCCTCTACCAAAGGAAATCTCATATAATATAGACAATGAGGTTCTCCATCAAAAAGGGAAGAGTTTCGGGGTTGAATAATGTGTTCAGACTTTAAAGGACAAAGGGATGCAGACTCAATGTGAAGTGAAAATTTCTCGAGAGTAGATTTTCTCTCAAAAGTTGAATTCTCTCCTCCTCCACGGTTTGGATATGACCCATTTTATAGCCTTAAAATGGAACTGAAGGGTCGAGTCGTAATGTTTCTAGTATATGGAAGGTCAAGGATCATGTATGTCATGACGTGACATGGAAACCCAACACAATTTTTAATTTTGAGCACCAAACCCGATGTACGGGGGTGGTGGTGGTGCAACCTACGTATACGCATGTTTTATAACTACTAGGGCGCGTATATATGGAAAAATATGATTGTTTAGATCTTGGAAGTGAAAAGGGGGACTTCAATTCTGCATGTAGAAATGGAAAAGGCCTTTTGAGAAAGTTTCATGGGGTGAGGAAAAATATTTCTATAACAGATGCCCCCTAATATGTGAGGTCAGAGGAGTATCTACGATGGCCAAAACAAATTATAATTCCCAGAAGTGGAGTAATGGAGACCCAGCTGGATGAACTAGTTGTTCATGAGAATATTACAATCCATAACGACTTTGTACACATGGCTACCAATTTGAATTACACTGCAGATCCATGTGGAAATATACCAAACAATCATTCATGGCCCTGAATAGGAAATACCAAGTGGACACATGCCATCGATTGTCATAGTCACGAACAAGGCCCAGTGAAAACCAATATCAAAACCATTTTGAATATATATGTATGCAATGGAGTACAATCTGATCTCCCATGATCACTAAAGTCATATAGGTACTATTCCAATGAATGATAGCAACAACTTAGGAAAGTTGCGACTATAAACTGATGTCTTCAAGTCTTGTACACGGTCCACCAAAGGTGCAAGTCTACATCATGTGAATAAAGGAGTTGAGGTCGAACACAATGAGACTTTGTTTGATTACCAGTCATTAAGGTATACTTTTAGAAAACGTGAGACAGCCTACCGATAATGAAAGTAGGTATCACAGAACCAAGTACATTCTTACAAGTGTGAATAAAAGTGTTGAGGTCGAACACTTGAAGAATCCATTGATCAAGAGACATTGATTTATTCCCAATTGTCGATGGTGAGAGAACCTGCCACTAATGAATGCAAGCCTCTAGGTACTCATAGGACTCTAGGCCTCATTTCTAGAATGGATGAGTTGAATTCGATGGAAGGAGACTCATTGAAAGGAGAGAATTAAGGAATATCTCATCATTCAACACAAGGTACAAAGAAATAGCTTCATGATTTGGATTTGTTATCACTCTGTAAATTTGTCCGGATGATAAACAAACGACAGAGATAACCTACAAACCAACTTTAGAGCTAGGTAATAGCCTTCTCATCTTAGAGAGGGCTCTGTCGTGTCACTTGATGTTTCTTTGGAAATCAATGCCTAGGTTCAGTTTGTTTTTGGGGGGTTTTTTATAAATTTGTTGGCAAGGAAGGGGAGGGACACTTAGGGCTATGGAGTCAAGATTCTGAAAATGAATGAAAACACTGACTGGAAAATAGAACTCTCAGGAGGATAAATGCTAAGTGAGGCGATGAATGTGAGTTATAAATTTAAGTTTGCAAAGTGTAAGAAGAAACAGAAAACAAGTAATTTCATCAGATAATTTATGAAATGAATTTTTAATTAGTTATGAAGAACTTAACACAATTTAAATTGCTTAAGCCAAGAGCATCACAAGATGAATTCTGTCTTTTAAACTATCCAATTTAAACATAAGACAATGTAAATGGAATGAAAGAACACATGAAATACATACAATAAGAGAAGACAAAAATCATATCACCACCATTAGAATCTTTTCATGGAGACTTCAAAATCTTTTGCATATGTATTCAATTCATCTCCA
Source organism: Picea sitchensis (assembly GCA_010110895.2). NCBI lineage: Eukaryota > Viridiplantae > Streptophyta > Pinopsida > Pinales > Pinaceae > Picea > Picea sitchensis. The sequence continues at coordinate 175,214 of SNQJ01S0020919.1, forward strand.
TAAAATTACAATTTAGTTCAGAACAAATAAGGAGGTTCCCTTGCACTTATGCCAACATTAATACATACAGAACTTCTAATATTTATACAATTCAAGTTCCTTCAATTTGAAACTGATTACAATAGTTGAATTGAAAAGTTTTTAGCTTCTAAAACTAATTACAATAATTACAACATGACAGTTTCGGTATGGGAACCGATTAGAATGATTAATCAAAAATGTTTGATGAACCAACGGTCGATTCCTCTAACTCTTCAACTTCTTCTTTTTCAATTTTTCCTTCTTTGGTCCTCTGTCTGATCTGCCATTTTGGTGACACCTGTGCATTATCTACTGGTTCCTGGAAAATTGCACTTTGTTTTACCCAACTGCACTATCTCCTTCCACTGCAAGTCAAAAGGGATAGAGTAGTCCATCATTTATTTAATTAGGATCTCCAGGTCAATGCAGAAGGCATACGTCATGACTGGAAATCCAATCTTCACTTTCTTGAACTAATTCAAGATCTCAAAATTTGTGATCAAATATTCCACCAGGGTTGCTCCTTTCAGGTTTTCTTCCAGTCTTTCAAACTTGGAGTGATCCATTCTTCATTGGGCGAGGAGAGAGTTGTATTCCTCCTGATCATACAATTTTCCTTTTCCATTCCAAAATGGTGGGAGGCCTTTGATGAAAAACTCTTCAAATAGATATTTGAATTCCTGTATACGTTGCTCCATCTGTATGGCCTTGGTTTGGACTGATTTTAGTAGGTTATGCTTGGCAATGACCCTCCTGGCCGAGATCATAAAAGTAGTCCTATATTTGACCCCAATGGTCTTAATTTTTTCAATGGGGATGGAATTTAGCAGGTTTATATAATTTTGGGCCCACTCCGATGGTTTCTTTGTCAGGGTCGCATTTACAACAATGCACCTGCTTCTGGCTGTGATTGCCATGTTATCTTTGTCATTGATGAATTTCATGTACACCTTGAACTTGCCAGCTTCAACAACAATAGAATCCCAGATGATGTGTTTGGCTCCCTGCAACATTCCTTTGCCTCTCAACTTTTTTTTTCAATTTGTCTACTCTTTCCTACAAATCTTGATTCGCCTTTTGAAGCTGAGCCATCCTCTCATATTGTGTTTTCATTTCTTGCTTCAATTTCTCTATATCTCCCGTTAGACCTTTGATTTCTCCCACCTTCAGGCTAACTTGGGAAATAGCCTGGACAAGTCCTTCAGGCCTCTAACAGGATCTATTGTGCCAGGGGGCATTCCTCCTTCTCCTGTGAAAACCCCTCCAAGTAATGAGGCCATCCTTTTTGATTGGGGTGTGCTAACTGGACCTCGTCTTCCCTCTCACATGTCTTTCAAGATTACAATACAATTTTGTGGTCAGGACGTTCCTCATGCACTGATAGATTCAGGTTCGTCCGTTAGTATTTTGTCCTCTATTTCTTGGCAAGCTTTGGGTTATCCTCATCTTGTGTCGGTTACCTAGACTCTATTCGATTTTAATAGAAGAACCAGTCACCCTTTAGGGATCCTTCCTCAGTTTCCTGTAACTTTTGGAGGGAATATTGTCTTTATTGATGTTATGGTAGTCTGGGAACCCTTGGATTTCGATTTACTCCTTGGGAAAGATTATGTCTATGCCATGAAAGCTATTGTTTCCACTTTTTTTAGTGTGATATCTTTCCCACACGATGGAATAATTGTGACTATTGATCAACTTTTGTTTGTTGGCCCTGACTTGACCATCAACCCAATGACCTCCCTAAACGGGCCTTATATGCAGTCAGTATCACCTCTGCCACGGGTCAATTATGTGGTGTTGTCTCCCATGACTTCAACTTCTGATGACTTAGATCCGGTAGTTGACATGGTGATCTCTTCAGTAAGACTATTGGATCCTGAACTCCTTACCCCTGGTGAGACCCTCGACATGTGTTCCTTCCAGAGCATTCTTCTTCAATCCGGTGAAGATCTCTTGGAATCCATGACCGAGTTTTGTCCCTTGACATGGTGTACTTCTAGAGCATCAAGAAGAGGTCACGAGAAAAGTTTCTCTTCTCTGTGGCAAGATCATTAAAAATGAAACAGAGGTCACAAGCATAGTTTTCCTCTCTGTGGCAAGCTCGTTAAAAAATGAAATGGAAGCTATAAGCATAGTTTCCCTCTCTATGGAAAGCTCGTTAAAAAATGAAACAGAGGTCATGAGCACAGTTTTCTTCTCTGTGGCAAGCTCATTAAAAAATGAAACAGAGGTTACGAGCATAGTTTCGCTTCTCTGTAGCAAGCTCATTAAAAAATGAAACAGAGGTCATGAGCATAATTTTTCCTCTCTGTGGAAAGCTCATTAAAAAATGAAACAAAAATCTGGGGATTGAACCCGGATCCTTGAGCATAGTTCTTTTCCTATGTCAAGCTCATTAAAAATGAAACAGTCACCTCTCCTGTCAGGTTGAGTCTTTCGCCAGATCTCATAGATGTCGAGTCAAGTCTTTCATTAGCTCTCATATTTGAACCTTCTTTTCATCCACTTGTATCCTTTTTCTCCATCTAGTACAAAAATTGGTGACAACCTCAAAGTCGGTGAATGAATTGAAGCTTGGGGGGCATGTCTCCAGCCTTTGATGATCATTCTAGAGTTAAGCCCCTAGATTTCAAGCTGGGGGAAAAGTATCGAGCTTAGTCTTTGTTCTTTCTCATGCTCATAAATACATGAGAATGTAACCGAGTAGACTTTTATCACTTTTTTAGACTCATAAAGGTTATACAAAAAATGAACCCCCTGGAGTCTCTTTTAAGCTCTTTTAAAACTCTCTGAACATGAAAATATTGTCGAGTGATCTTGCTTCCTTTCCCACTCATTAAAAGGTTTGAAAGGGTGTCTTTCGAGTGATAATTTATCTCTTTTTTAGGCCTCTCAAGACTAACATTACGAAAAAGGACAACATCGGAGTCGTCTTTAAGTTGTTTTCAGACTCTCTAAATATGAAAAACCACTGAGTTTACCTTATCTAGACTCGTTAAACAATTACACATTGAAGGGACCATATAGGACCGAACCCTTACTTCTTCCAGTTCGTTAAACAAAAAAAGAGGGACTTACTGAAGGTGAGTTATATCGAGCATGTGTTACCCTCCTCAAGCTCGTTAAATTAAAAAGAGGTACTTGTCTATCTAGATGGGGGGGGGAAATTGAAGGAAGCAATCCAAGCAGTTTTTGAGAACACTACCAGTAACTCTTACAGTCTCCCTTGAACACGACACTTTGTCTTTGCATGCATTTTAATCCACTGAACCTTTTCACTGAACCAATCCTTTGAGTTTCCTTACTCCTTTGGGTCACCTGACATAATTCATAGTATCCATTGCATTATCAAGTTTTGGTCTATGTCAAGTTTATGTTGTCATGCCTCAGTGTTCAAGGGAAGTATCTGCCTCGAGAGTCAGCCATCACAAATATCC
>SNQJ01S0020920.1:25799-37103 GCA_010110895.2 Picea sitchensis
CTTATACTTGTCTATAAAAAAAATAAAAAATATTTTCTATAGTTAAAAATTTTATAAACATAAGAATCAATACCTATTAAAATTTATGACTATCAATATCTAAATTAAAATTTATTATTAACTAAATATGTTGAAAAAAAACTGAAACATATGCTTCCAAAAAACATATACCAAGAATTCACTCGACAACGTTTGTTTGTAACCCGGGAAATGTGATTATCGGGATTCCCTATACAAGATTGATCACGTCGTAGAAATGAGTAGTTAGTTGTGGGGTCGAATCCAACTATAAATGAAAAACAATTAGTGCTATTACCGGGATTTCAATCGGCTTTAAGACTCGGGAATATGAATATGGATAGACAACTGAGGATTCCTGAAATTAAGTACTCGAAAAATGGAACATATAAAGTGGCCATGATTTAAGCCCGTTTAGGGTTCCGTGAATATGAAAATGACAATCGAGGCATTAAAATTTGTAAAATTAAAAATACAAAGTGACCATGATTTAAGCCCGTTTAGGGTTTCGTCAATATCAATATGACATCGTGCGATATGAAATTGAGAGACAAACAACATCCTTTTTTGACTGAATCTTAATATGATGAAATAAGTGTTTAATTAATTTTGAGAGGTCATTAGTTTCTGTAGAGAACTACAAGTTTTCACAATTTTTTTTAATAACAGTAATGAACTTAAAGCTTATCCGTGTGAATTGCAGAAAGAACGTGGAATGCGATAGGGAGTAATCATATTGTTTTTTAATTTGATAGAAAGTTTTTATAAATTAGGTATGAATTTATGTCAGGGTTCAAATCTGGGTTCTATGAATTTAGGTCGGGGTTCAAATCTGGCTTCTATGATACTTGTAATATAATATAATTGTAATATATATCGCCACTAATAAGGGATGATTTTTGCGCCATTTTCACAAACCGTAAACGAAATATGTTTGAATAAAGAGAGCTGGGCCATAATCAGCAAATAGAAAAACTCTTACCAGCAAGACTAAAAAAAAGATCAAATCTACCGGTAAGAAGAAACGGGCGGAGAGATAGATAAAAATAGAGAGAAAGACTTCCATGGGCTCGGCTATATTCCACAAAGTAGTGGCCGAAAGGGAACTCAAAAAAAGGCCATTTAAACAGAATTCCTTTTCAAAGGGGGTAGAGGCCAGACCAACAAAATAAAGAGCGACGCTCCCCCCCAGGATTAGAATGACTTTTACCTTTCCTAAGAAAAGGTCCGAAGGCACTGGGATTAAAGCCAGCGCGGCGTGGACCGTAAACTAGAAAACAAAGTGTTTGATACTTTTGAAGTTCCATCGGCCGGCTAACCCTAAATGAGAAACCCCATTAAACAGATGATAGGACCGGGCTAAGGCCGTTAGTGTCGCTCCTATTAGCATGAGTTTTGATGAATAAAAGAAGAATTGGTAGAAAGGATATTTGTACATTGGGAAATTTAGGGTAGGGTTCAAATCTGGCTTCTATGATATTTGTACATTGGGAAATTTAGGTTAGGGTTCAAATCTGGTTTCTATGATATTTGTACATTGGGAAAACATTTACATTGAGAAAACATATGATTATAAGATGATCATACTTTGATTATTTTCTAATGACAGGATATGTAATCTTCACGATGAACTAGAATGAAGTGAAAAAAAATTAGTTGAAAATCCATTTGGAAATGTGAATTTCCGTCCAAAATTTAAACCTATTCTACAGGATCGAAAATACTAGTCTCATCAGAAATGTAACAATTTAATATCCCTTGTACAATACCAAAGAACAGTATCATAACTGATAGAATCGATTAATTTGGAGTCTGGACGAACATTATATAATTATAATGAGAATACGCATTTACAATCACCGCACGCTTTGTCAGAAATATGAATAGATTTTTTAAACAAATCAAATATCACGGGTGTATGTAGCCTGCAGGTAATATTGTTGTGTAACAACAACCCGGGCATAGTCCTGAAATGGTTATGAACTTGGAAGGTGAAAAATATAAATCTGGCCATGGTTTTAACCGAACATAAATATAAATAGCTAAGTCAACAAACATACCGAAACCCCGCCGAGCAGGCCTGGAATTTCTTTCCCCGTGACTCAGGAGAATGGGTTTCCCTCAGCAACCGCCCCCAACAAACTATAAACCCATAAAACGTTCACCCTGGTGCTGGCGGGTGCGGGAAAGAAATGTTGTGACTAGAGGAGGAGCTCAAACGCTCCAGGCTCTAGCCTTCGAACGACAAAGATGGATCCAGACTCCAATAATCAATTAAACAGAAGGAGACTAGGTAGTACTATAAACCCATAAAACGTTCACCCTGGTGTTAGCGGGTGCGGGAAAGAAATGTTGTGACTAGAGGAGGAGCTCGAACGCTCCAGGCTCCAGCCTCCGAACGACGAAGATGGATCCCGACTCCAATAATCAATTAAACAGAGGGAGACTAGGTAGTACTATAAACCCATAAAACGTTCACCTGGGTGCTGGCGGGTGCGGGAAAGAAATGTTGTGACTAGAGGAGGAGCTCGAATGCTCCAGGCTCCAGCGTTCGAATGGAAAAGATGGATCTAGACTCCAATAATCAATTAAACAGAAGGAGACTAGGTGGTAGGAGTACTTCGAAATTCCCTGCGCTAGTAGCTACTAGCTACCCTCGGGATTCAGCCTGATCAGAGATTTATGGGTTAGTGTTTATTGTGGTGACACGCAAGTGCAGAGTAATTTATTTCCTACAACTACTTCTACAGTTCCACCTAACCCAGCTTGCACGTCGTGACTCCTAGCCTCTAGGCCCTACTACCTAACCCTAGAGTTTTTGACGGGCATTGGAGGCGGTCACACGTCAAACTGACAGGTAGATAATTTCTGACAGGTAGATAATTTTAATGCCAGTCAGTGATGATGTGTGAATTTCATTAGCTAGTGTCAAATATGGGCTGAGAGGTAAAAGACGGGCTACAGCCCGTCAAATTCCAGGCCTGGACGCACCGCCTGCGGCCGGACTACTAACAACCACATGTAGCAGGCAACGTCGGTTGAATTTTTAAGGACCCAACGTCACTTAAAATTTCACTGGCTGAAAGATTTTTTATTTTCCGTACAGAAAGCCGTGTAGAGATTTTTCCTTTTAATATATATCAACAGGTTAGACAGATGGACTAATCACTCCAGCTGTAAAAAATTGAAGTTGAAAGTGAACGAAGAACTAATTTGTGAAAAGTCTGACAACTTTATCGACATGATGTGTGTATGTAAATTCATACTCAGCTTCCATGTTCCTTACTCTACAATGCACCTCTCATGCACATTCCTTCACAGTAGGTACCTTGTGTCTTTTAGCTACAGATCCATATGCAAATGGAAGAGATTCAGAGTTTTGTGGTAGCCAACACATTAATGTTGTGAGACCGCTTCAAACAGAACTTTCCAATTTTCATTCAAAGTAATCATGTCAGTAGCTTTAGAAAGACAGGCATCACCATTTACCTAAACCAAACTACTGAGCTGTTGGTCTTTCACATCATTATTTTTTTTATTCCATTCCAAGACAAAATAATAACAAGATAAACATATCAAAAATACACTTTTCGATAATATCTCGGTAAGATCTGGTTCATTTTAAATTGATTTTAGATAACAAATCAGCACTTAATAAACAGTGTTCATAGCACTTAATAAACAGTGTAATACACTGTTTATATGTTTATATGAGTTTTTTTTCCTTCATAAATTCATTGTCAAGGGATGGATCTGTTCGCACTGGTGTAGACAGATTGATAAGTAATGTGTAAATGGAAGGTATGTAAAAAGAATTCTCCAATTCGATTTTCATCCCAATTTATTTGGAGGATACAATTCTCCCTAAAAGTATAAAACAGCCGATAAAATTCAACCTCCTGTCAGCCAATAAGATACTGCTATTGTTACTGATTCCCCTAGTTAAAAAAAAACAAAAACAAAGAGACGGATCCAAAGCATATGGCATTTGAATGGATCGTGTATAATCTCGCTGTGGAGTGTGGATGATGGCTTCTATCCATTGTGAGAGCAAGTCTGGCATCGATGACAAAACTCTAATATTTCATCACACATGAATCCAATAACACTTGGACAAAGTCAGAGGCAAAATTAATAGCCATCATATTTAACTTCAAATAATACAATAACACTTGGACAAAGTCAGAGGCAAAATTAATAGCCATCATATTTAACTTCAAATAATACCTGGACAAAGTCAGAGGCCAAATTATCTGCTTTCTTGTAGCACATGGATGGCTCGATGGTTCAATTGCTGCCGGCTATTGACCAGTTCTCACACTATGTGAAACCCCCAAAACTCTAATATTTCATCACACATGAATCCAATAACACTTGGACAAAGTCAGAGGCAAAATTAATAGCCATCATATTTAACTTCAAATAATACCTGGACAAAGTCAGAGGCCAAATTATCTGCTTTCTTGTAGCACATGGATGGCTCGATGGTTCAATTGCTGCCGGCTATTGACCAGTTCTCACACTATGTGAAACCCCCAAAACAACCAATCTCAACGACCAAGTTCATGGATTTCTTCATATAAATCTATGGGCATCTCAAGCATATCCATAGATGTATACCGCTACTGAAGAATATTAGACGAATCCATTCTGCATTTTCCTGTGTTTTCTACACATACAGAGGCTCTCTACCATGGCTGCTGCTCTGAGATTTTGCTTTGTTTTAGCGTTGATGTCGGCATGGGTAAGCACGAGAGCAAGCGCTCATGGATCATTAAGGCCTGATCACTATCAATGGATATGTCCACAGGCTGAAGCCATTGTTTTAGCTGGAGTTCAAAGAGCCGTAGCTCAGGAGGCACGCATGGCTGGCTCTCTTCTTCGTCTGCATTTTCATGACTGCTTTGTCAATGTAAGTAACTCAAGCTGTATGCAGATTTTCATCAGTACTATTCAGAGTTAAATTGATTGATTTTTTTCCAATATCCTGAAAAATAATGCTTAAATTTTGATTTTTAAGAAACTTCTCTCACTCCCAGGTATTAAGGATTCAATGTAAGGTTGTGAATAGCTAGTAACACCAAATGATTTGGTATACAGTCACCTGAACATTACGCGTTAACAAAAAAACAATCACCAATGAAACTATCCTTGGAAGCTTTTATATATATATTGTCTGGACCGTTGTATATTTCTCGAACAAAGTTCTTGGCAAACATAACTCGTTGTTATGCTTGTTTTTAGGTTGACCTCAGATGTATTTACATCCAGTTACCTTCATCTGCATAGAGTTTGGTCTTTTTCAAGGAAAGTTGTTAGGAACCATCATGTCATGTTCGGCTTAGGGCTTACTTTCTTGGTAAACATAGCTTGTTGTTGTGCTTGTTCTTAGGTTGACCTCAGATGGATAATTTATATCCAGTTACCTTCATCTGCATAGGGTTTGGTCTTTCTCAAGGAAAGTTGTTAGGAACCAGTATGTTTGGCTGAGGGCTTATTTTTTGGTAAACATAACTTGTTGTTGTGTTTGTTTTTAGGTTGAATCAGATGTAGTTATATCCAATTACCTTCATCTGCATAGAGTTTGGTCTGGTCTTTCCCAAGGAAAGTTGCTAGGAATCATCATGTTGGAGTTAGGGTTTATTTTTAATTTTTTGAGTTTTTCATATTACTATATATTCATTTCATCAAGATAGAGTTATCACTAGCACAGCCTCTATGTTGCGGCTGGTGAACTTCTCGCGTAGTTAAAAAAATGTCGATCGACTGTGGGAACGTGATCATCGGCGCTTGGTCGTGGCCCAAAAGGTGGAGTGCCGGAAGGCATTCACGTATGTACAAGTGGAAGGCTGTTAAAAACTCAATCATGCACTAGTAAAAAATGTTAATTTGGTTGGTTTCATAAAATGAAATGATGGCTTGCAAAAAGAATGTGGCTGGTGAAGGCCAAAGGCTTAGGTTAGCCTAGAAAATGAAACCCTAATCACTCATAAGTGGCAATCAGCTAGCTGCCATAGTAAATTTTAAATATGATTAAGTAAACCTATTATAATAGTGAGGAAGTTAGTGGTTGAAATCACAACCATTGATTTATTGGGATTACTAAGAATATTCCATCAATATTTAATCTTGTCCATACAAAACTGATTAAGCACTAAAAACCTATTAAATATGCCCATGATCAATAAGTATACGCCTTTCAAAGTAAATATGAACTATACAACAAAACATTTAATATTTTATATGTTGAAATATATATAATTAAATTTAAAATACTTTTACAATAAACCTATATATCCCAATATATAAAACAACATTAAATATTCTGCTCTTAATTTCATATTATTTACATCAAAATAGAAGTTGTCAATTGCCTAATTTTGACCCAACTTTGCATCATCACGTTGAGATTGCTCCTTGGTATATGTATTTTGCTTAATATTTATATATGCAATACCTTCATTGTCATCCACTTTTAATAAAACAGAAGTTCTTAGTAACCATTATGATAGGGAGGTTCTTCTTTGCATCAACTTCACCTGCTTAATGTTTCTTGGGACACGATGTTAGGTCTCATTTGGAGAATAGATCCTACACGTTCTATAGGCCCAGTTTGGTTTCGTAGTATTGTTAAAGATATCTGTGTATATATGGTATGTCTACAGAGAAAGAAAGAGTCCATGTAATACTTATCTTTCGTACCTGGGAGAATGAAAAACAACATTGAGGTTTATACATCGAGAGTTTTTTAATGTATGTGGGCCTGATATATTTGGGGTTACACTGGATCTGTTTTGGTTTTATTTATCATCATGGAGAGGTTTATAACTGTAGAATTTAAGAGACTCATCATGGAGAGATTTATAACTGTAGAATTTACGACACTGTGTAAAACTGTTACAATAAAATTAGTATAAAATTTCTCCGCACATAAGACTATTTGTACATGACATATCAAGCAAGGCTAATTGAGCCTTAAATCTAATGTTTGATGGCACATTCAGGCTTGAGGAGATTATCATTATAAGGAGGCTTAAGATTTCAGAAATATTTCATTAAATTGTAATGTATATTTGATGGAGAAATGGAAGTTATGTGCAGGGATGTGATGGTTCAGTGCTGCTAGATGACACTTCGACTTTTGAGGGAGAGAAGACAGCAGCTCCCAACCTCAACTCTATCCGTGGTTTAGAAGTCATCGATGCCATCAAACAAGAACTTGAAGCTGCATGCCCTGGAAATGTTTCCTGTGCTGATATTCTTGCAATGGCAGCGCGGGATTCTGTGGTCATGGTAAAATTTTATTGCTTTCTGAAGTTTATTTTTCATAAGTTGTCATTTATCAGTTTGGAGATTTATGAAGATTATAGATCAGTAACATTGGAGAATTGTTTTCTGGTATGAGCAGACTGGAGGACCATCCTGGGAGGTGCAGTTGGGGAGGAGAGATAGCCTAACAGCAAGCAAAGCAGAAGCAAATAAAGCCATTCCGCCCCCCACATCGGATATTTCAATACTCGTCGCTAGGTTTAAGGATTTCGGCCTCACAGAGAAAGATCTGGTCATACTCTCAGGTTGACCCACCGATCTATCCATTTATCTATATAAGGGTCATCTGAACTCTGTATGTATGAGGGATGGATATGAATACAATAAGGAATTATGTTAATTAATTTAATTAATTTATTGTATTTTTTTTTATATTAATACTCTAACTTACAATTCAAAGCTCTAGACCTGAGTTATCTAAATCAAAGGTACTAGGAACTAAGAGCACTGGTCATTCAAAAAAAAATCAAAACAGTTATTGTTATGTTTTTCATTGAATGCTTATGCTTGTTATTCCTTGAATGCTTTTGCCACACCGAAAGGTACTAGGAACTAAGATCACTGGTAATTTTTCAAAAATGGCTGTTTTGAAGAAACCCACCTATGGACTTGTTATGAATAATCTTAAATATAAGTGATTGATATGTTTTGCAGGTGCCCATACAATAGGAAAGGCACGCTGTGCAACATTCAGCTCCAGGCTCATGGGAGTTCAGCCAGATAGCACTATTCAAACGGAGTACCTAACATCGCTCCAACAACTGTGCACTCAAGGTTTTGTTATTAATAACGACACTCTAGCTCCATTAGATTTGGAGACTCCTGCAGCTTTTGACAACCAGTATTATGCGAATCTACGTTCTGGTGAAGGCTTACTGCAAACGGACCAGTTGCTCTATTCCAATGGAACAGAAACCACAAGGGAGTTGGTGGAATTTTATACCCAACACCAATCAAAATTTTTTGAGAACTTCAAAAAGTCCATGATCAAGATGGGAAATATTAAACCCCTGACTGGGACAAGTGGTGAGATTCGTCGCAATTGCAGATCCATTAATTCACATTCATCAGCATGACGTCTGCCCATAACAACGACCGTATACAGTATATTTGTATACGCAATATATAAGTGTGGCTTTAGGCCAAGATTATAATGTGAGAGAAATGTATGGAAGTATTGTTATATTCATGGAAGTATATTATTAAGCAGATCATCAGTGGAATCCTGATAGATTGTATCATCTATCACATGAAGGATGCAGAGTTGAATATTGAATAGTATGTTGTTGTATTGAATATATAAAAGATTGTAACTGTTTCATATTTTTAGTGATATTTATTCATTGGTGGATTTTTTTTTAGAGAACTTTTTTATTTTTTATTTGGGTGTATACAAGTTGACTAATCTGAGAGGCTTACTTATATTATTAAAGTGATTGAATATTGATGAAAATGAGTTGGATTAAGGTTTTAAAGAAGTTTGGACNTTGGTGGATTTTTTTTTAGAGAACTTTTTTATTTTTTATTTGGGTGTATACAAGTTGACTAATCTGAGAGGCTTACTTATATTATTAAAGTGATTGAATATTGATGAAAATGAGTTGGATTAAGGTTTTAAAGAAGTTTGGACCAAAAAAAATCATATATTCAAAATATTTTTAGAGTTAAGTTAACAAAAGATAGTTTTAGATCCTTTAGAGTAAATAATTGAGAATCAAAAGAGTCATCGAATAATCTAGGGATTCTTTTTGGATTATTACCTAAGATTACTGAATAAAGATTTATTTTGTTGAGTTTTCTCCACTTGAATTTTTGGTCCTTCTGTCATGTGTGAAATACTTAAGTCAAGAATTAGAATTTATGAAAAGAATCAACAATTATAATTAATCAAAGGGAATAATCTTTCTTGCAAGTGAATAAAAATAAGAAGAAAAATGGCTAATTTAAGCATTGTTAGGAAAGGTGTGTCATACACCTTGTAGTTAATAGATTTAAAAGATGCCAACATTACTCAAAGCCATGTTGTGGTAGTTGTTTCATGGGTGAAGTAATTTTTTTGGTAAAAGTAAAAAATCATGTATAAGTATGTTTTTTTAGCAAAAGTAAAAAATAATGTATGAATTAATGTTTTTAGTAAAATACACCATGGTTTGTGGAATATGAAACCATAAATGGTTTATGGTTTAGTTATGCCTATATATTGAGTGTTTGAGTTGAAGGCATAATGAGAGAGGTTATTGAAGATACCATTTTGTAGAGGGAATTTGTTTAGAAGGTAAATGTTGCTATTGATAGAGTCTGTATGTGTGTTTTGTAACTCTATTAGTCACTAAATAATACACTCAACTTGTTCTTGATGAGTGTTAGTTGTTGATTAATATATTGATTTTTCTTTGGAGTGTGTGTTATTTCTTTTCTACAATTGTTCACATTCTTCTCTCATTGAGTAGAGTAGGAAGCATGCTCCACACTTCTACTTCCTTTCATTTGGCATTAGACTTGATTACCTTGGATCCTATGTGTTAGTGAGGAGTTTTTTTTTTAATCTAATCTTGGTTTGCATGGGAGCTTCAGTATAAGGAACTCTTGTTGCATGAAAATGTCGAACACATTAAGAATAGAGAGAGAGAAGTTTAATGGCACTAACTTTGAGTTTTGGAAGCTCAAGATGGGGATTTGTGATGGGCCACTAGATGGTGGGATCTCAAGGCCCATCTTATAGTTGATACAACATGTTTTACACCTTAAAGACAAAAGTTTTCATCAACTTGTAAAATAGTATGGTGCATATGAAACATTTTGGGTTACGTATGTTGAATTTTTTCAATGCTAGAGTTTATGAGTTTATGTGATGTGTTCTTGTTTAATTGTGACTTTTTATGGATTTATGCATTCTTGATAATGTGGGCTAATGATTGGAACAAACAAGTAGATTCTTAGTGGGTTGATCTCCATCAATAAACAACCAGTTCCAGATGAGAGAAAAGGGGGACCATGCCCCCTCTTTAATCTAGGGAACCATGCATTCAAATAATTCAAACCACTCAATCAATGAGATGCTCACTCGATTTGTTGATTAGAGGCATTCGTGTTGAGTAGGAAAAAATAGGGCCTTGAAACAAGGATTAAGAAGACAATCACCCTTCAATAAAGGCTTGATTTAAGAACTAATTATGATTTGTTAGTATAAGTAGAACTAGTATGGAAGTAAGAGGTAGTTTATTTATTGGTATAGTACTTTCATAGTGTATTCCAGTTGTAGAAGAATTTTTTTTGTTATGATTTTGAATTTTCAATAGAGTAGATTGCATTTCTAGATTTGACAAAGTCGTGGTGATTTCACTAAGGGTTCCTATAGTAACCTTGAGTAGGGACCACTCAAGGGAATACAAGGAACCCCTATTGCTATATAATTCTCAATTCTGCATTAAGTTACAGTTCCTTTAGTAGTTTCATGCAATTTATTTCAGCAATCCTTGTTTGTTTTCTATAATTTCCTCCTAGTTATTTCAATTCCATAATTCCACTTCTTGCTTGAGGCATTTAGAGATTTTTAGTTATGGTGTCTAGTATCTTGGTTGATACCATTTGAATCTGAAATAATCACTATTTAACCTTGTTACAAGAACATTAATAGTCACCTCCTTTATCCTCTACTCTTGACTTGGGATTTAGGAGTGCATGTAACTATCCTAAGTGAATGAAGAGATAAAATATGAGGAACTGAGATTAAGCATTTGGTTTACCATTATATTGAATTCTACATATTTTAGTTTCAACATCATTTCATTACTTAGTTCCTAGATAGTCTAGATGTAATGATCCCAAGCCAAATTCTTTCTTGGAATCACTAACTACTACTACTTTATTGAGTTATTAAGTGCATACAAGATTCATCAACACACGAAGATCACAATATATTCAAGATGTAGAAGCACAAGCAAAGATCTGACCTTT